>JAQFVV010000300.1:1015738-1139047 GCA_028023455.1 Epiperipatus broadwayi
TACGTTCAATCCATGCTAATTTCCATAAAGAATAACTTGTTTCATAAATGTGTATACAAATAACTGGTTTTAAAGTTTAAATTGATTAATTTTATTAATAAATTCATGAAAGAATTATTCATGGTTTACATGTATTATAACTGCGTGGATTGTGCGTATATATTTGTAAATATTTAAATATATATAATTGTTTGAAAGTTTCATTGTGTTGGGAATGTTTGATTTTATTTTTAAATAATTTGTTAAAGTTTTATTGATTAAACTACATTCTTTTGATATGCTTTCAGATTTTCCTTTCAAAAACAACAATTAAAGTTTTATTAATTAGAAAAAAGATAAGGATTTCCTAATTAAAATCATTTTCTGATTTTAAAATTCATTTTTCTAATTAGAAAATGAATTCAAGTTAATGAGTTTGAAAATCCTAGCCTAGAAGGCATCAGAGGGCAGATATATCAACTCTGAAAAGTTTGGAAGAGAAAAAGCCATCTTTGTTGTAGAAACTACCGTAAACTCTGTGCTCTTTTGAAATAGTATTTCAAATCATGGTAAGGACTTAAACATCAGAATCTGGCTACTGGTTCTGACGTGCCTAAATCTTCAATGCAGCTGCTGAATCTTTTCGGACAATCATGCTGCTAAAATTGTGAAAAAGCCACTAAAATGCTGTTCAAGTAATGTCGACTATAGCAGGCACCTCACGTTTTTACAAACCTGGATGCGTAAACTAAGAACCAGCCCAGGAAGAAATGGGTAATATGTTTCCAAATAAACCTTCGACTTCCTGGCCAGTTTTGAACTTTACTTTACACTCCCTTTAGAGAGTTCTTTTATTCTTTAATGTAACAATCTTTATAAAACCTTTTATTCATGCTACTGTAATTGATATCATAGTTCTCTCAACCTCTAGTCTTTAAACTTTCTCTTTTCTTACTTGGCGGTTCATTTATTATATTATATATTTATTGAGTAAATTTATTAATGTTGTTATTTTAATTATATGCCAATAATCCTTCGACTCGATGATCTTCTTCATTTTCTTTGCCTTATACAAGTAATATAAACTAAATTCTGATAGTTAATTCTCACCCATTAGAACTAGATTAATACAGTTCTATCAATCATCAAGTCGAAAGAAATTATTAATGTTTGTTATTTTTATAATTGGCTAATAATAAATTATTAGCTCCGTTTTTAATCTATGCCCCAGCTATTTTTTTGTATTCACCAATATGTATTTATTCATATCTAATCTTAGAATGTTTTTATTGCAAAAGGTACGATAAAGGGATCAAATATAGTCTAGTTCAACTTTGTTATTTAAGATTCAGGAAGGGCACAATGATTGGGGCATAATTAATATGATTTACAAATACTTTAAAACAGTTTTCATTAAAAGCTTGTTTGACTTTAATTAATTGTCAAGTCATCATGTAGAGCATTTGATAATTGGGTTTTAATTCTCAAACGGTGACTAGTAAGTCATCATCTTCAACGTTGCTGACGTAGGGCAATCTTCCACTCCGTTAGGCTGATCGGTGATCATATTTCTGTATTTTAAATTATAGGGAAGAAAGCACTTCCTCTCCTTTTCAAATTAGTCAAGGGCATAAAACTTTCGATACTTAAACCACTTCGCGCCGGACTTTGATTATCGACTAGCTATCGTCTTTCAATTTCATTTCAGCTCATAATTCGATCAACACAGTTGCCTCTCTGTTCCGGTCAAAGCCCATTCTGATGCTCGTAATTCGTGATGAAGTGATTTCAATTAAAGTCGAACAAATTCTCAGTTATATTTAATTAAATAAGTTTTCCAATCAAGATTAAAGTTGTGCTCTAAAATAAGTATCTTGCTCTTCTATGAATGGATTTGCGAATGTGATGAAATAAATATAATATGTCTTTTACGTATAAAATTAGTGTAATAATTCCCTTTACTAATGAATACCTTTATCTGCCTTTTATTTGTTATGGAGCATAGACATGGATTTTCAAATATTGCATAATATTCATTGGCATATAATAAGGACCTCCACTCTTATTATAATTATAATCTTTGTTTAAGGACTAGAATTAATTAATTTAATCTTCATTTAAAATTCAACCAAAACAAGTTATTATTATTAAATATTTTCTAAACACACTTGGTTTCTTAGTTCTTAATTCTTTTTATGATTATTTTAAGTAGTTAATACTCGCTGTCTGTGTTGGCAACCCGAACATATACATATGATTCGATTTAAAATTATTCTACTCAGTTTATTATCAGATATTAGTGTCAGTTCAGGGTCTCTAATCCTCACCAACCGTTGAGCTAGTTTCTTGGTGCATAGCACTGTGCCATCGATTTCTACTAATCTGAGCTGTTGAGTTGGGTTTGAATTCAGTTTTGGTTCAGCTGAGTTTGGATCCGACTTGCAGTTTTTTTGGTGGGTTTTTCGACTGGTACATGGTTATGTTTTTGGCTGCCCAACCATTGTGGCTTTGATTTAATAATCCCCACACCCTGTAGACACAAATTATGATCTTAGTTACTCAGTCAACTGAGATCTCGATAAAGTAAATGTTTCAGTAGAAAGTGATATTTTTGTAGAATGTTATATATATATATATATTTGAAGAAAAGTTATGCAATTTATAACGCATAAACTGAAATGATTGAATAAATTAAAATGTCATTTTGTAATTCTCTTTCTTACAATTAAATGCTTTCAAGATTATTTTTTTAAAATGTTCGTCAGTAAAAAATTCGTTAGTTAGACGAACATTTTTTAAAATGTTTGTCAGTAAAAGATTCGTTAGTTAGAATAATTATTTAAATATATGTATAATTAATTATACGTGTACTATATCAGCATATATATTATACGTTTGTGTTATACGCATTCATGACAGTAGGAAAATTATCGTTAGAAAAGTAGTAAGAGCAGATCAAAGCACAGGGGTAAAATAAATGAAATATGTTGTCTGTGTCAAAATTAATTATATTCATCTCAGTTGTTATGATTTAAAATACCCAATATGATATCATGTTAAAAAGTTTTAAATTTCAAAGTATTGCCTGCCAGCACTTATATTAAATGTTCCCTCCGTATTCTTAGTAGTCTCAAAGCAGGCAAAGACCTTCAAACTGGGAATTATCTGTCAAGCGGTCTGATGCAGTGTGACAATACACTTAAATGACAATAATTTCTAGAGTAACCTCAAAGCAGGTGAAGACCTTTTGTGTACACCAAGCAGCCAGATGCAGTTGGCAAAATGCTTAAATGGTTTGTGCTTTCATGCTGGCAAGATTAAAAAATGATATCAACAAATAAAAGTCTTGCGTAATATTAATTTTGACATTTTTTTTTGTGTGTGTGAAAGCCCTCATGCTTAGTGAAAATAATATTTGAATTACTATATTTAAACTCAGGTCAGGAACACATCAGTTGTTATTAAATAATAAATACTCATCATCAATAAAATTGTTCTATCAAAAATTAAGTCAGTCATATGTATGGTTTGGGGGTCAATGGGTTGTTTCTAGGGCCTATTGATCTCATTTTGCTCACTGGCCCCATATAAATAAATTTGTCAGCAAATTTGATTGTCTAACACAGTAAACCAAATGTGTACAATACAATTACTTACTACTACTAATATATATATATATATGAATGTTTGTATATACGCGAATTATTTGTATAGTTTCTTTTTTCAGACATGGAGAACAGGTTGAACAGAGGAAAGTGAGTAATGTTTGTTTTTTTATCTTAATAGTTTTTTAAATAAAATGCCATGTCTCATCCAAAGAATTCATAGAGAAGAGCTAACCAAGAAAACATAGGTAAACTAAAATTTAAACTAAAAAAGGCAGATTACGTGAGATTGAGGAAATAATATGCAGCAGCTAACGAAGATAGGGACAAATGCGACCAGTAGTCAGTGACCTAATTAAATGTACTGAAGAAAAAATTATTATTTAAGTATACAGAGAGTGCCATAAGTTTGATTCACATTGATTATTATATTATTTATTCACTTTCAAAGATGGAAGAACAATTAGACAAAGGATTGACATGATAGTGATGCGCACTAACCATCCAGTGAATGAGAGATCATTTTTAAAAATTGTATAAGTAGAAAAAGCGCCAACCATCAAAGCAGAAAAGAAGGCTAAAGACGATCCACGATGATCGAAGACTTTTCATACGATCCTCAGAAACGAGAAGAAGACAGGAAGCTAATGATGATAATGATGGAAGGATTTAAAGCTTGCAGGAAACACTAGGGACCCAAACCAACCCAGAGATTGTAAAGCATCATACAGCAATAGACACTTACAAGGCTCTAAGAAGTGATTATGATGATCAGACCACACCAAAAGAAGTTGTGGTAGTAAGATGACAGTGGAGAATATGAGTCAAACCAAGAAATGGTTGCAGAAACTGATTTAAATACAGATGGAAAAAGATGTTCAGACCACTAGTAAGATAAAATCAAAAGTAGAAATGGAACAGACAATAAACTCTGAAATGAGTCTAAGGAACTTGCAGAGACCATCCCTTATATCTGCTGTAGAAATTCAAATTTTTAGGGGTAACCCAGGAGAAAAGCCCATAGATCATCTAGACAGCATTAAAGAATTTTCTGTCTGCACTCTGTAGCAAAAAGGAAAAGGTTATTCTAGCCAGCCACTACTTAGAGAAGCTGCCAAGACATGGTGGAAGCTATTAAAAAAACCACCTACAATCCAAGAATTTAAAAATGCCATTTTAAAAAAATATTGGAGGGAAGAAAGGCAGGAGGGCATTTTGCATAGACTGAACACTCAGAAGTATCAAGAAAACTGCAGACAGGGATATGCAGCCTACTTCATCCAGCAAGTAACCACATTCAAATCCTAACAGCCTTCAAATATGAGGACCCAACAGATCATCCGGATGATCAGACATCATTTACCCCATGGATTCAAAGAATCATGCTTGGATCTACCTATGTCAATAGAAAAGACCATGAACTTTTTGACTGCAATAGACTATGAGAACTTGACACCAACCAGAAAAGACCAAGACTATGACCATTATCAAAAGTTAAAACCATATGTGCCACCTGATCCAGGAAAGCAATAAGACAAACATGTAAATGACAGATATATATACCAGATGATCGACTGACATGACCATAGGAAAATGAGACTTGATTATCAGACCTATTTATAAGCTAGATAATATTTAAAAAATGATCGCAATGAGACATGTATAATTTTGTAGTTTGTACAGATGATATTATTCACACTCATGCTGTTCTCCCAGAGTCTAACAACTAGTCAAGTACACTTATGCGAATGTATCAACGCATGAGTAAAGAGATTTTTTCATTGTGTTTTTTGAAGTGAAAAGACATGAAGCACTCAGATCTAAGTTCAATTCAAGCTTCATGACCTCTAGCCATAAAGCTCACTTCAAACCTAGTACTAACCTTAAATTTCCGATGCAATTGGGCTTTATATATTCAATCACTTCTGTAATTTCCATAAAGAATAACTTATTTCATAAATGTGTATTCAAATAACTAGTTTCAGATTTAAATTGATTAATTTTATTAATAAATTCATGATAGGATTATTCATGAATTTATCGTATTATAACAAATCGTGGATTGTGCTATATATATTTGTAAATATTTAAATATATATAATTGTTTGAAAGTTTCATTGCATCAGGAATGTGATATGATTTATTTTAATGCATCGGGAATGTTTGATTTTATTTTTAAATAATTTGTTAAAGTTTATTGATTAAAAGCTACATTCTTTCGATAAACTTTCAGATTTTCCTTTCCAAAAACAACAGTTAAAGTTTTATTAATTAGAAAAAAGATAAGGATTTCTAATTAAAATCATTTTCTGATTTTAAAATTCATTTTCTAATTAGAAAAATGAATTCAAGTTAATGAGTTTGAAAGCCTTATCGAAGAGAATGTATCTAAAACATTGATAATGAAGAAGCGCTAGCTGAGGCATCAGAGGAGCAGATATATAGCTCTGAAAAGTTTTGGAAGAGAAAAAGC
The DNA here is from genome assembly GCA_028023455.1 of Epiperipatus broadwayi. Lineage (NCBI taxonomy): Eukaryota > Metazoa > Onychophora > Udeonychophora > Euonychophora > Peripatidae > Epiperipatus > Epiperipatus broadwayi. The sequence continues at coordinate 1,021,796 of JAQFVV010000300.1, forward strand.
CATCTTTGTTGTAGAAAAAGTACAGTAAACTCTGTGGTTTTAAACAGTGTTTGATCATGGTAAGGAGCTAAATGTCAGGAATCTGACTGCTCGGTTCCTGAAGTCCCTGAAATTTTCAATGAAGCTGCTGAATCTTTTCTGGACCAATCATGCTGCTAAAATTATGAAAAGCCACTAAAATGCTGTTCAAGTAATCAGTGACTAAATGCATGCCTACAGAAAACGTTACAATATATATATAAACTCTTTTTTGGTCCAATAAAGTTTTTTTTGAACCATCATTATAATCGGAATAATAATAATAATAATAATAATAATAATAATAATAATAATAATAATAATAATAATAATAATAATAATAATAATAATAATAATAATAATAATAATAATAATAATAATAATAATAATAATAATAATAATAATATCCTTTCAACAACAATAAACACTTTCAATAAACAATTAATTATATAATTAAATACTAAAAGTAAAGTCTACATATATTGTATTTAATTTCAATTATTTTAATAGTGATTCTGAACATATTTACAAAGTGAAATTTTTTGATAATTTTGGATGTAATAACATTATGAACACAAATAATGAATTCGTTTATTTAAATAAAATACTAACTAGAAATATATTATTTTCTTTGCGAATTTTATGTTTATTCAAGCCATAATATTGCATATAGAATTATTTTCATGCATTCCAGTATTGATAACTATAACAAAATGTATTTTTCCTTTTGCAATTTAACCCAGTTGTTTGAATATATATATATATATATATATATATATATATATTCAAACAACTATTTGAATATATATATATATATATATTTTCAAATTTTGGCGCAATGTAATACAAAAAATAATTCATTGACAATTCATTTAACAATGTTATTTCTTTTTATTCCACTCATTGGAATTTCTGTAAATAAATGAGATACCTTAAAAAAATATTTTAAGCAAATCAGTATAAAAACAATATTAGCTTTTTTTAAAGTCAGAGATTCAGCTTGCTCAAGAACTTCTAATGTATTATACATATATTATTTTTTGTAGCCATTAAATAAATTTGTTCTAATTAATCTTTTATCTGATCAAAAATGTAATGGTATATAGTTGCACTCCTGTGTTAGAAAATGTAATACATTCTGGAAGTATATTCACTAAAAGCAGATTTTTAGCTCAACTTTGCATATTTCATCGCAAACAACCTGAGTGCCATCAATAGACAAGATACATGTCTCGCAATTTCAAAAAAATAGTCGAGTAAAATGATTTGCATAGATTTGCATATAAAACAACTGCTCTGTATCACTAATGTTCGCTATGAATATGGGAGATAACATACCCCAAAAGCGCTAAGCCAAATATTATTATTTATTAGTTTAATAACTTCACCAATTTGCCTTAAAGCACAATATAATCATTAAGAGCAATTGGCAAAGTAAATCATTTATTATTGAATGATCCTATATTATTGATAAAGATTGTAAATTTTATTTATGTCTTTCTCCATAGTTAGCAGGGGTCATTAAAAAAATAAAATTTTAAAACTAGAGTACCAAATGCAAGAATTTTGATTAACATTGTGGCTTTATTCTTTTTTGATGTTTTTTTTTAAGTTTAAATTAATTTTTATTAATTTTATGCATAATGTAATTATTAAAATGAAAAATATGTATGATGTTAAAAATATGTTTTTGATGTAACTAAATTATGCATTAGAAAATAAATTATTTTTTTATTTTTTAGTGAAGAGATATTGTAAACTTTTTTTTAATTTCACATGAAATCCTTTTTTAAATATTGGAAATAAATATACAAAAAAGTAACTTTATTTTGTCACAATCTCTATTTACACTCAAAATTATATATATATATAATTAACTTTATAGTTAAAGGTTGCATAAAAATGTTAAAGCAAACAGTAGTTAAATTAAATAGAATACTATTTTGTTATTGTTTTTGTTGTTTTATTATTGTTGTTGTTGTTGTTGTTATTATGATGATTTTTCACAGGTAAACTTTATTGAGACTCAGAATTATTACTATTATCATCATCATCATTATTATTGTTGTTGTTCATGTTGTTGTTGTAGTTATTATTTTTCTAATAAATAAAGTCAATGATAATAAGTTTTATAGTACATTCAGTCTCATACATTTATGTATATAATTGATTAATCTTTTTGTGAAAGCTTAAATGTAACTAAGCAAATACTTAAAATATATATTTAATTATGTATGTATATAATGTTCAGGTCATGTAGAGTTTGTAAAAAATTAAATTATTTTTAAGAATAATTATAAGATTTTTAATACTAGTAAAAATAATAATTATTTAACATATTAAGATATTAAATTGAGAAATTAAAAATGATGTTTATATCTCATTCTTTTTTAATGTTAATGTAGAATAGTTTCTCTGTTTCATCATGTGCAATATTTTTATAATTATAAAAATAAAATATATTCTATATTTATTATTAAAATATTATTCAAATAAGGAAAACAAAAATTTCTTTGCTTTCATTTATTCAAAGAGTAGCTGAATTTAGAGCTGTTTTCAGTTCTGGTTTTATTTATTATCTAGGAACAAAAGTAAAAATTATGTCAAGAGTTGGTGGCCTAGTGGTTAGCATAGCTGCCTTCCAAGCATCTGGCCCGGGTTCGTTTCCTGGTCAACACATTTGACATATGAAAAAAAAAGTAAAAATTAAATGATAAATTCATTAATATTAAAGAAAACTATTAAATAATTCAAATCTATATTGGACAAATGACAGGAACAAAGTAGCATTACTCCAGGTTGAACTCTTGAAAATTAAGCATAATGAATATTTCCACATGTTCCTGAATCAAAAAGCACTTAATACTAATATACCTAAAAATATAACATTTACAGCGAACTTCCTTTACTTACACGCTATCTAATGATGAAGTGTCTCTTAGCATAAAAATGTCCTGACTTCTCTCACTATAAATATAAGTCATGAAATAACCTCCATTCATCAAGTGAGATATAAACTAGAAATACACGATTTTCCATAATAAAAATAAAATTTTGATTCTTTTATTTATATGTAGTGATTTATACTAAGAGATAGCTTATAGTTTCATAATATGTAAGTGAGAAATTTATCAGAAAATTTTAGCATTCATTGGTTATATATATATATATATATATATATATATATATATATTGAAACGGAAACCTCCCAATCTTTTTCCATTTCACCATCAACCGAATGACCTACTCGTCTGAACTAGTTTCGAACTGTTATATATAAGTCGAGCAGGAAAACTTTGCTATATAGGCCATTTGAATGGCATTATCCATTTGCATATGAACATACGCTATAATTAGACAGGTGTGATAAAATTATAACGTAGAAATGCTCATAATTTATTATAAAATGTTTTATAAATTTTCAGACAATTCTTAGTTATATTTACTATGATATTTGTATGTGGATGGATAATTTAAACCTTGGAATAATGGCAAAATGATTCGTATATATATTTAAGTTTAAATAAAAAAAGAAATAATGTAAAACATTTTCTTTAAATTATATTTAACGGTTTTCTGATTTAATGTTTTATATATATATAATTGAAACTAAAGTATTTTCTTTAAATTTGCTTTTTTTAAAACAAATAATATTGGGAAGGAAAATATGTTAAAAGTTATTTATTTCAGTAAAATAAAAATCCGTTTATAATTAAAAATGAGAATTTTGTGTAAACAAGAAATCAGTGACTGCACCCCGTGGTAAAAGTAAAATCTGTTTACTGATTGATTTTGTTTCAACAAAAGACTTTATGATTAAATCAGAATACCGTTCCTTCTGCTAAGCTTTAACATTTTGTAGCACCTAAAAAGGAATTTAATTAATGAAACTGAATCAAATTATAGAAGTTATATATTTTAATAATTTTTTAAGTAAATTAAATATAATACCTTGGAGACTTTATCAGTAGTAAAAATTATATTATATTATTTTGTTTAATTAAAAGTCAATTGGTCCTGAGGCAAACGAAATTCCAAAAAGGTGTTAAGGTTTAGTGAAAATATATAAATAGGCCTTATTTTAAGTGGGAAGAGATACTCCATCTTGCTTTTGAAGAGCTGTTAATATCAGAAGTTATAAATTGTTTAATTTTACCATGTCTGGCTAAAGTCAGGCAAAATTTTGCTGCCGTTCCCATGATGGAATGCCAAAGTTCAATCCACCCAATGCCGAAGCAACAACCAACAAGCTTATACCAAATAAAAGATGCCGTAAGCCGCTAAAAGGGACTTGCTTTTGTTCCAACACCATTTTAAAATTGTCTCCCAACTAAATTGAACATGCCATAAGCCGCCAAAGAGTCACCTTCATTCCAGCTTAAATATCTCCAATTCAGCTATAGGAGAACTGTCTTAATATTACTAAAATAGCAGAGCTCTGTGTAAATTTCAAAACAATCACTATTTCTTCAAAATCAGGTTAGCTAACCATATTATTGTAAATTCTTTCTAAATTGTTTTCAAAATAATATTTAAATTTTATAAAATGAAATACTTTTGCTAATTTCTTTATTAATTCAATATTGTAAACTCCTTTCTAAATTGTTTTCTAAATAATATTTTAATTCTATAAAATGTAATAATTTTGCTCATTTTTCTTTATTAATTCAATATTTTGCTATATAACTTAATCACTGCAATATATTTGCTTTCCTTTTGATTATTTTAATAATTATTAGTTATACCTACATTTCGAAACAGCATGCATTTAATTACCAAATATGTTTTTTAAAAGATATAATTTAAAATCTTCGAATTATTAGTTATTATAATGTCATTTTGTGCGCTGTTTCGAAAACCTAATTTCTAAATAGTGGCGACATGTTTGTGCTCGTTGTTATTTGGTCATTTATTAATTAATTAATATAAATATAAAATGTGGCTTTTCAACCTTTAATTATTATGTTAATAAAGATTAAACTAGCCTGGAGTGTAATCATAAGTATATTTTTTAGTAAAGTATTCACAAGTCCCTTATTAAATATACTTTTCCTTCTTTTAAAAGTTTAGGAGTTATAGATAACTAAAGAGATTAAATGGGATAAAGTAAAGTTTGTATATATATATATATATATATATATATATATATATATATATACTATATATATATATATATATATATATATATATATATATTCCTGTCAGTAGCATATAGTATTCCTCATGCTACAGAAGAGTTGGCTCTTTTGATCAAGCTGATGATTTAGTGTTCATTTGATGTATAGTATTTAAGTTATAATATACCTCGGCTTGGCGGATGTGGAATTTATTAATATTTTATCGTTATGCTGTTTTTTTATATATACATAAGATGGAGCCATGGTAAGTCCAGCCCATCTTCTTCTCTTATGGGTAGTGCAGTAGCTAAGTCTGAGCTATGGGTCAGATTAGCATGTAAGTCCCCCACTTCTTATGAACCAAATAAAGGTTTCCTTTTTAGCAGCAAGACGACCGGTTATTGGGTAAACCGGTGTTTGTCACGAAAACCCTAAAACTATTCTTTCATCTGCAGAGCAACTTTAATAGTGTATTTTTACTTATGCCTAGCATATTAGTAAAATCGCTATAGTCAACTCTCTTTCGCTAATATGCAGTCTTCGGCCTTGATCTGAAGGATTCTTGAAAACCCATTCGATCTAAAGATATCTGGGATGCTTTATAAGCCCATATTTAATATATAAATTTATTATAATTAGACGTATTATTAAGCTTCACTCCAGACTTGGTTTGATTTCATGTATAATAGCCACTCGAACTGATTATAAAAAGGACGTAACTAATAAGTTAATGTAGTAATTAGTTGTATAGCATGATATTTGTTTCCATTAAATAATAGCAACAAATCTATTTACCAACGTATCAATTATTGTTTAAATGGCCTAGGGTAATGTCACTTAATAAATAAAATGCCTGCGTGCATTTGCCAACAATAATGTTAGATCAAGATACATATGAAATTTGTCAATAAATATATTTTATAATTCATTATCTATTAGTTTCTGTCTCATTATTAAATCAATCCAATTCACTAATTGACCATAATTATTCATTAGTAAAATTAACTAAATATATTAGATTTTATCTTTGGAATGTCTCTAGTATTAAGTTGTTTATATATATGTTTAAGTCCATGAGTCTTATTGTTTTCTCCGTTTTGCTAGCGGGCCAGATTAAAAATTAATTCTCATGTGCCATCATTGTTATGTTGTCCATTAGGTGTTTGACCTGGGCTTGGAGAGTGGGTTCGAATCCAGGCTGGTCCCTGACCAAAATCTCAGGCTCAACTGGGTTTGAAGTACATTTTGTGAGTTCCAGCTCATGTTAGATGGATAAGCATGTTTTGACCGGCACAATATATATATATATATATATTTAGAGATATTATGGCATATAAATTCTTTGTAGGATAATATTTATTTTTCCATAAAGTGATGTAATGGGATAAAAAATATATTTAACTCTTATGTGTGACATTGTATTAATAGTTGAATATCATTTAGAAATAAGATATTAGTTTCAAATTCAAGCTGGCCATAATCAGGCCAACATTTCTAACATGTAAATGTGTTTAAACTTCTATCTCACGTAATGAGAGTAGGTAGTTCATAACGAATATACTTCTTATTTTTATGCTAAGAGATAGTTTGTGATTGTATATGAAAACAAGATGTGTCCCGTAAATCTTAAATAAGACTAGTTTAATATAATTTTTAAATGTATTAGTCTATTATATATATATATATATAAAACAATCCACTAGAATAAAACTACAATATATATATATATAAAACAATCCACTAGAATAAAACTACAATATATATATATACTCATTTGATATTTTCTGTTTACATTGCATGCTGTAGATAGAAATAATCTGTTCTCACTTATATTAGATATGTATTGTGTTGCAATTGATAGATTAAACAAATGTACAATTCATTGTGAAGACGTTCAAGTTTCAAAATCAAACAAAATGTATTTACCACATATCTATAAAAATAGACTATCATTTCTAATGTGAAAATTTGAGTGTTTTAAACATCTATTTCACTTGATGGATGGAAATGTTTTTAGTGTTAAAATTTTTATGATCAGAAATAGTTTATAATTTGATAATAAGCAAGTTGTAAATCTTAGATTTTATTTTAATAAAGAATCATAACCCAAAAGCAAATATTAAAATGATCAAGTCTCTATCAGCTACCAAATCGAAGTACCAGTCTTCTTTTATCAAACTAATATTAAATGTAAAATAAACATTCACCGATTTATTCCTACTTCCATCTAGTCTCATTAGGATATCACTTTGCACTTGATTTTAATTAAAGCTAAACTTCAAATCCAACCAAATATAAATAAAGTCTTATTAAATGCAAGTGGTATATTTTTATGTGGCAGCATTAATCTCTACCCTATTTAAAAGACTTGTGTAAGAATAATTTTTAATCAAATATAAAATAAACTTTCAAATGCAGCTTATAAAAACAAATGTAAATATTAAAGCAATCAATTTTTTTTTACCTATTGTTCATATTCAAAGAACCAGTATTTTATTATATCAAACATTTTTTAAAAAAATCAGTTTAAATTAAAATTAAAACTTAGAGCCTCATAAGATCAGGAGGAAGTAAGTTTATAGGGATACTTCATATTTGCTATTAGTTTGATAAAAAACAAATTGGCACTTTGATATGGACAAAGTTAATTTTATATATATCTAAAAATTAATATAAATTACCTCTGCCCTGTAAACATTGATGATTGATAGGATTTAACAAAACTTTGTTTGAGTCTGAATTTGATTTGAAAATCAGTATAATTAATATAAAGTATCAAATTGGCATGCTTATATGACTAAAAGGGAGTAAATGTAAGTGATAATTTTACATTTACTGTTAATTTGATTTTAAAAAAGACCAGTGCTTTAATGTAGGAAGTGTGAAATTTTCTAGTTTAATCAACTATTAAAAAGTTAAAAATAAGGTCTGAGAACAGAAGATGATAATTATCTCAAAAAAAAAAATAATAATAAAAACTTGAAAGATACAACAAAAATTAAGATAAATATCTAAGATACAAATGTATCATAAGTCATTTGTATATTACTTCAGAGCGTTGGAAATGCTGAATAATACAAAAATAAATAATTAGAAAACATAAGAAAAAAATGAAAAAATATTGGATTCAGAATTTTTATATGTGTAATAAAAATATATCTATATGCACTGACAAGCTAAAGTAAGAATTATAATACTAAGATGGCTTAGTGCTATCAAGGAATTTCTTTGAGAATCCACATAAACACAACCAAAAAGTTATCTGGGTAAAGATGACCTATATAAGCAAAAGATATTGAAAAATATGCAGATTGTGAATTAAAGAGTCCATTTCTTGGAGAGGGGAAAGCTTATGTATCTATTATTATTATTATTATATGTGTAATAATAGTAGAAATATGGTAGTACTTTTACCAAATTCAATCATCACATTGGTGACTACATAAAAAATAAAGAAGAATTGAGTCTTGCACTATCATAAATGAGTGGAGAAAGTAATTAATGAATAAAATGTAAAAAAAAGGACAGGAAAAATATATTTTTATTTACAACTGTCAAACTCACTCCACTCACAACTTTGACACCATCCACCTCAGATAAATACAATAATGATTATTACTAATCATTTACTAACAGCTTTGGCTCTTCAAGCAAGTGTCCTGCATGTCTTTATTTGATTGGTCAAAATGTTGTTTTTTAGTGATGTAAAAACTATAAGCATGACATCAACAGAAATATGGTCATTTTATACAGCTTTAACATAGCTTTCTAAATATGTCTTTAACAGAAAAATCCGATGAAATTTGAATTTTTTATTAATTTTTTTCATAACCGGCACATTTAATATTTTTTTTGATCAATTTTGTAATTTCCACAAGCAATAAAGACAGAAAACTTTTATCAGCATAAAAATATGCTTTTATCGAAATAAAAATATGCTGATTTACAAACAAGGCCTTCCATGGAATCTAAACATAATCACAAAATATCGGGCTTGTAAGTATACAATTTTAATTCTTTAATTTTTTGAATAATATTTTAATTTTTTAATTTTTTGAAAAAATGATTTAATTTTTATTAATTTGAATTTGTAGTGGTGCATGTCTATATGAATTCTATATTTATTTATGCTCATATGAATTCATGTTATGATAATTTTGAATGTTCTAATCCATTTATGATTTGAAAAATAATTTATTGGGTGTATATTGGTGTGTGTGTATATAAATTCTATATTTATTTCTGCTCATATGTACACTAATTGTGTGTTCTAATCCACTTATTTTATAAAAATAAACTTATTTTCTAAAAATAATAATTCTCAAAAAGTTTAATAATTTATTACTTATTATTATGTTTATATGATGTGTTTGTGTTTACAAGTAATGACTTACAAAACTAATAATTAAATGTACAGAAAGATTGCATATGCAGGCAAATAATCAAATTCTGATTCTTGCCTATGCCTTGATACTCATGCTGTGGAGACACTCTAGTTTTGCTATATGTTTCATCACATTATTTTCAATTCTGTAGCTAACAAATGGACTATATGCAAATAAATTATATCTATTTGATACAATAAATATAACAAGATAGCATCACTGATGTGCATAAAGAATATAATTATCGCTGGTGTGCATAAAGAATATAAACATCACTGATGTTTACAAAAAAAATATAAAATAAAGAGATGAAACTCATTTTATCAGTGATACAGACAGTAGCCTACAATTTTTAGTTTTAGATAGACAAAAAGTCAATTACTATGATGAAAAATGCATATCTATCTTCTGGAAATGATTTGTTTTGTATCTTTTATTGGGATGAATCTTTTTCTTATAGGCACCTTTGACATTTGGTAACTTTTAGGGTACAAGATAAAAATGAAGAATTCTTATGTGAATACTTTTGGAGATTCTGAAGCTATGTATTATCTCAGGTAAGACATATTATATATGGCTTGAAAGATAATTTTTGAGAAATACAAAGAAATTATCACTGAAGATATAATTTAAACTTAGTTAATGATGAATTAGAAATTATAAACAAACAATAAAGTAATAATTATTTCAGATGTTGAAATTTTTTTTTAATTTTTAAATAGTTATCACTATTTGTCTTAGGCTTATTGTTTTTTTTAGTTTTTCTAGTTTCTATCAATGTATCTTTTTTTTGTTCTAATGTATTAAAACTGAAGTTATTGTGAAAATTGTGTCTCATGTCAGTTTTTCTAAAAATTCAATATGGCACCTTGGGACTAAGATTATCTCTAGCACAGATATAAACTTTAAATCTCAGTTAAAGATTAATATATCTGATTTTTTTATTTATTTATTTATTTAAATATATTGTCTTGGTTCGGGGGGGGGGGTAGTATTACTTAATTTTGTATAAATATTAGAAATGATTACTAGTGAATTAAATTAACATAATAATTTTTATTCATATTTTATTCAAACATATGTTTTCTATATAATTGCAAAATTAAATACTTCATTATTTTAGTACAATAACAAAACAACTACAAAAACATGCAATCAATGGCACATGAAACTATATAGTCCTGGTAAGTAAGGCATATACATATATCTGATGAAAAATAGAATTTTTTAAATGGACTTTAAAAAACTTCCTATATATATTCTAACCTGTAATTATGCATCCTCATTTCCAGATAGTATATGGTATAAAACAAAATAGGTTCTATCTCAATTAATAATTAATAACTAAAATATTCAGCATTAAAATTAAAATATTCCACTAGCTCAAATTTAAAATTCGAATAAGGTTCAATTTATAAAAATATATTAAATAAATATTTAATATTTTCTTGAGACTTGAAGTGAAAATACAGGTGACAAGATAGATTACATTGAGCCAATATTCTACAGGATACTACCTCAATGGCATAAGAACACTATCCTCCCTTTATTACTATTTCAAATAACAAATTCATTGTATTCTTACGACTTTAATAACTTCTATTCACTAAGACTAAATTAATAATTAAATCTTAATCTACTATTTAATAATAATCTAGCTCAATAAAATAATCTCAGGTTCATAAAGTTTATTCTAAGTTAATTTAAAATACGGTAGTAAAATATGAGAAGGGATTTTATGTCATAATCTACTACACTTAAACTAATAATAATAAATAACAATAATAATATTCTTCATGTAATGATATAATAAATACATGGTAGAATTTTAATAATCTGACAAACAAAATATGTGTGGCAACTGATAGCATATAACTTAACATAATATTGTGATAACTGATTTATGACCAATAAATAATGTAAGATTATGATTATTTAATTATAATGAATACCAATAAAATATTTAAATTCTTAAATAATTCTCTATTTATCTTTTTATGCAAAATTATATGTTTGTTTTGATTATTATGCATATATCATATTTTTATGCAGCGATGTGGAGAAATAAATAACTCTGACACAATTTTTTTTTTTAAAATAACAAAATTTAACAAAGTTTATTACTAACAATAAGTAACTAAACAATTTATTTACATTATTTACAGTGGATATCCTTAACCCTTTTATTTTACAGTTTGATCTACCTGGTTATAAAAAAAATAATTTATATTTCAATTATATTTTATTTAGGACAAAATTAAAAAATGTCACTATTTGATTTCTCACCATTGTTAACCCACTACAAATAAATTTCTCTACTTTATTAGCAACAGCATTTTATCCTTAATATTATTAAAATATCTTATTTTAAAAATTCATACTTAGAAAACATTCTATAGAAAACAAAATTTTATAATGAGTATGAATTTCTCATAATATTAAAAAAAGTTCATCTTGCAAAGTCAAAGATGTTACACAAATATTATCCAAAATTCAGTATTAAATTTTAGTATTTATCACACAATGTTTACTAATCATAATATATTCTTCTTTAAGCCTTACTTTAATATGATATAAGTTTAATCATTAATACATTTCTGTTAATTAATAAACAAAAAATATACTATGTATATTGTTTACATAATCTACTTTGTACTATTGTATTTTAAAAAAAATATGCAATACTTATTTTTCTCTTAAAAAAAATAATACTAAAGCATTTAAAATTATTATCACTTTAAAGAAAATATCTTTGTTTAGATACCCTATTTTAAAAATTTTATATTTCATTTCCAAAATAAAATTCAAAATATATTTTATGATTCTTTTCTTTCCCTAGGATACTTTGGATCTTCAATTTTAAGTTATAACATTCTGCTCCTTATAAGCAACTAAACTAATCTTATACAAAAATGATAGCATAACATAAGTTCTAAATTATTTATCATTTCTTTTAAAATACCTTACTAAAACGATGCAGTTACATGAAATAAAGATAGCGAAAACAGATGCATAGGATTAAGGAAGAAAGCTAGAGTATTATTCTTAACATATCTCAAAATCATGGCACAGTGCAAAGAGGTAGGACATTTATCTGCCTAATATCCTCTAGTACAGGGACAATGTTAAAGCTATTTCTTCAGCTTTATTAGAACATCAAATATTTAAAGTAATATAAACACTGTCCAAATAAAATGTGTATCAGTCATAGGGCTATGTTAACTATGCTGATAACCACATAAAGACTAAATATTATTCCCATTCCTTATCATATCCTATTTTAAATATACATCATCTTGGTTTCCTGCTAACTATAGTACTTCCAAGCCACTATCTCAACATTATGTCTCAAGATTTTTCTACATCTTACATCGATAAAATAACTATCTGCATTTACAAAAACAATAAACAAAATTCATTAATAGTTAAACAATCTTACTATCCCATAAGAAAAGTCTGTCCACTTCATCATTCTATATGTTTAATCATATACAATCTACTTAGGCAATATTTGAATATCCCATATCATAAAATTTTTAAAAGAATCACATAATTATTTATTATGTTGGATTATATCACTAATAAAAAATAAAAAAAAAATTGTCGTATGCATATTTCCAAATCAATCCTATCTCATAATGTTTTTTAAAATGTTGTATAAAATGCATTACATATAATTTAAAAAAAAAAAAAACTTTTACACTTCATTCTTCCAATTTATGGATGATCTAAAGAAAACAAAAAATATATACATTATAAAATTATTAATAGTTATTATTATTACCAATAACCTTTATCTAGTCATCGTGTTCAGTAGGCTTCCTTTGTCCACTTGAGCATTGCAGATATAAAATTCACACCCATACACTTTATATTAAAATATTTTTTAGCTAAATTATTAGATTGTTATATTATAAAATTTTAATATTAACAAGTTAATGTTTTTATGTTTTTCCTAATCTTATATAAAAATTTAGATTTAAACTAGGTTAACAAAATAAAAAGAATCAAAACTATAGTTACATATTTTTTTGACGATAATTCCTGATAAGTCCAAAATGCTTATTATTTTCTCTAGAGTTTTTTAAAAAAATGTTCTCCTCTAAGTGCGTTAAAGTTTAAAACAAAATAATTATTAATCCATTTATTAAAATTTAGAAAATAATCCTTGGTTTTAGTATTTTTAGGACAATAATATTAATTAATCCCGTGAAGCTTCTTAATCTTCTCTACCAATATTCTCTGCGTATCCGATGCATCAATCCATCTAATTTAACTCTAAAAATATTCGATGAATTTTTAAGTACTATTTGTATTTCCATGGATCCATTTTTTTTTTCATCTATGTGTTCACTTTTTATCTATGCTTCCTTCCTGATACATTTAAACTTTCATTTGGTATTTTTGATAAATCTCTTTAAAATAAAACTTCAAATACTTTTAAAACAAATCTTTTCCAAGTACATTTTAAATAATTTGAAGAACAGATATTTTAATATCAAAACGCTTCTATAACATATTCTCCTGGGTTCTTTATTCAACTCTGCACTCGAAAATATTTTAAAAAAAAAAAATGTTACCTTTAGAAAGGATATAACATTTTATTCCTTTGAATATCATACTATATAAAATAATTCATGCAATATATAATTATCTTATTACCATTTAAAAATAAATCTTGAATAAACTTATGCATAATAATGCATCTCTAATTTTTTCATTAGACTCCGTATAATGTAATGTCCGCGCTGTGGTTTTTATGTACCAAAACAGTTCTTCGGTTAACCATTAATAAAACTGTATCAATAAATATTTCAAATATTTTTTCAGCATTACAATTTCTATCCATTTTATTTTGTAGTATATCCATTTTTTATTGCTTAGTTTAGGTTAAACTTTTAGATAAAATACGACTGGTAAAGAACTTTAAAAAAATTTAGAAAATCATGTTAAACGAAATTATTAAAATATTTTTAGTTTATACTCTCTTTTGCAAAAAATAATTTTTAAAATTATCAATTAGTTTTTTGCAGATAAAGTTATAAAAAAGTACTAAAAAAATTGACTAAAATAAAAGATTTAAAAAATACTATCTTTTGATAGTTATAATTTACCTCTTTTCGGTTTCAATACATTTTTTAATCTCCCGCTCTAACTTAGTTACAACGATATTTTTCATCTGCAAGAATACTTATTCTTATTGGTCAATTCTTACCCCAACTTGAAAACAAATTTACAGATTTTCAATTTATAGCAGAATTATATTTGAAAAATAAAATGATGACGTAATGAACCTAAAACATTACTTAAAATATTATTTTTAAATAAATTATTATTTTACTAAAACTATTTAAACTTTTAAAATAACATTTAATAACTTATTCCATTTATAATATTCAATTTATCTATTTTTATTTAAATAAAATATTTAATTTTTATATATCTGTATTCGTCTTTATTACATTACTTAAAACATTACATACAATAGTTAACTTAATGTTTAATACTATTTACTTTTATGATAGGCAATAATTCCATCCAATTTTATAATATAACTTTTAAAATATTTTAAACTTTGTTATTAATTCAAACAGGCAGTGTATGAAAGTATACATTAAAAAACCACGTGATTACAACTTTGACAGACGATTTTCAATCTATTTCTCTGTCTAGACTAATAAAATTGATACACTTATTATATTATAATTATAAAAAATTTGGAGGAATAATTTAGAAAATATAGAATTAAATACAATTCTCACCATCATAAAGTTTATTTTAAAATAGACTATATTAATTTTTGCTTATTAATATGATTACAAATCTAAATATAACATTTATTAAATTATACGTTTTAAACTATTAAAATCGGATTTTTAAATATACTTTTAATTATTTATAGCTGTGTTATTTAATATAGCCAGCTTTTACAACCATATGCAATAATATTTAAAGCTTTATATAACTATTTTTAAATGATTTTATATACTACATATTCTCTTTAGCTTCAAATTGTACTTTAAAGGTATAATTGACTTAATATAATTAATGTATTAAAAAAACATATTCTAAATTTAAAATTTTTTAGTAATTGACTATTATGAATTATTACTGACCTATAGGAAAGGGCACAATTTATATATCTTGAAGTTTGTGATGATGGTCTTTTAGTTGTATTTATATACTGGACTATTTCCATCATCTAATATGAGTACTAAGAGTTAAATGTATTTGGAATAGTTAAATAAAGTTAATTTTTTCTAAAGACATTCAATATTCATGTTAAATAATGGAAATAGTCCAATATATATATATATATATATATATATATATATATATATATATATATATATATATTCAAGATTTTTGTTTTTTATAAATACATCTCATCTGAACTCCACTATATCAATCATGTATCTGAGCAAACATCAGACCTCCTATCCCCATGCATGTATTTCACTAATAAATCATTTCAAAATCAATCATTGCTTATCATATAGAGATAAAACTGCCTCAAATAATCAGAACAAACATGTTTCTGTAATTACTCTATAGAATTGGTAAACAATGGGGGATCATGCAGTACCTACTAAATCAACTAACGTGACGAGCGTTTTAAGATGTTTTTTTCTTGTTAAAGGCAGTCAGACAACTGTTTGCTTACCAATAATCAGATGATAACTAAATAATAATGGTAATACTATTAATAATAATCTTTATCAATTCTTTTTTATAAGATTTGGTGCAGTAATAATATGATAGAATCCAGATTCAAGGATCACAAATCATTACATAATAACATTAGCTGTCCATTTCAATACATTATTTGATTATTTTATTAGCAATTATTTAGATTTATATATATCCACACATTTATAAAAAGATACTATACAATTTTAATGCACAAATCAGCGCATAACAGCAGAGCTTTTTCAAATTAAATCACAATTTATTATAAACTTAATATAAATTATAATACATAATAAATAATGCCCGAGCGCTTTCAAGAAAACTTAGCTCTCATAATCATGGGTAACAAAGAGTAAGCGTAACAAGGTTGCTATGTGTAAATATATGCAGATATATGTAAATTAATTGAACTATATGTGTAAATCTAATTAACCCATTTCTTAGAAATTTTATAACACGTATCTTTCCTATTCATAGCCTTATCATCCATGGCAATAAAACATGCCTCCTTCACCTTTCTCTTAACATCATTTCTTTCCCTACAAACTATTCTTGGATTTTCAGGTTCACATGAATGACCAGTTAATTTCTGATGCATTGCGAATATTGAGATGTAAGCTGGATCTGCTTGGGCCTTTCTGTAAGAATATCTGTGCTGGGACAATCTTGTTGAGAGAGTTGCTTTCGTTTCTCCATAGTATGATGCCATGCAGTTATTTTCTGGGCATGAGATATTATAGACAGCCTGAGAAATGTTGTTGGGTGTTACAATATCTTTTGCATTGTTGATGATTCTATTGGTATTAGGGGGTGTGTGAAAACATAGTTGAAATTCTCTATTAAACACTGAGTAAAGTTTTCTATGGGCGTGGACATTCAAGAATGTACTCATCTGAAGCTAAATACAGAAATGGAAGATTGCGACAAGAAAACTAGATATTTGGATATTCAAGTACAAAGGGAAGGTCAACAACTCAATTATAAGATGATTATAAAACCAATAGAAAAAAGAGGCCATATACAACCCCTTTCGAACACACCACCTATTCATAAATTCGCAGGATTGATGTCTTTCTTACATAGGAATGAGCACCTTTGCAGATTTGAAGCAGACAAAAGGGCAAATTTGATTTTATATAGAAACGATTTATTAAATATCGGTTTCAAACAAAATAATATTGATGGGAAAATTAGACAATTTTACAGTAAATTAAATAACAATGCAATTAAGCAGCAGAAAAATAGAATATTGTTGCCATTCTTTGCAAACGCCCATAGAAAACTTTAATGAGTGTTTAATAGAGAATTTCAACTATGTTTTCACACACCACCTAATACCAATAGAATCATCAACAATGCAAAAGATATTGTAACACCCAACAACATTTCTCAGGCTGTCTATAATATCTCATGCCCAGAAAATAACTGCATGGCATCATACTATGGAGAAACGAAAGCAACTCTCTCAACAAGATTGTCCCAGCACAGATATTCTTACAGAAAGGCCCAAGCAGACCCAGCTTACACCTCAATATTCGCAATGCATCAGAAATTAACTGGTCATTCATGTGAACCTGAAAATCCAAGAATAGTTTGTAGGGAAAGAAATGATGTTAAGAGAAAGGTGAAGGAGGCATGTTTTATTGCCATGGATGATAAGGCTATGAATAGGAAAGATAGGTGTTATAAAATTTCTAAGAAATGGGTTAATTAGATTTATGCATATAGTTTAATTAATTTACATATATCTGTATATATTTACACATAGCAACCTTGTTACGCTTACTCTTTGTTACCCATGATTATGAGAGCTAAGTTCACTTGAAAGCGCTCGGGCATTATTTATTATGTATTACAATTTATATTAAGTTTATAATAAATTGTGATTTAATTTGAAGAAGCTCTGCTGTTATGCGCTGATTTGTGCATTAAAATTGTATATATATAGTAAGCAGCTGAGTGCGAAATAATTTCTTTTTAAAAAGATACTATGTAATGAGAATATAAAAGAAAATTAGAAAGTCGTTTTACATTAATCATGATTTGTTCCATATTTTATATCTAACTTTGGCATCAACTTTAAAACAGAATAAACCAGTTTTATTAATATTATTGAAGGTCAAATTCTCTAGCAATAAAAAAATTACATAACTTGACTTTATGACTGATATAATTTATTCTAATATTTTCAGGTCATTCAACTCTCTACCAATGCAGTGAATTTGATACTAATTATTAATTTATAATAATGAAATTATCACTAATATTCTGATATTTCTTATTTTATAGCATATCTTTAGGGGAGTTTCGAATCACTGCATTTTTTGCAGAAAACATATTATTATAATTATTATTATCATCATTTTTATTGGAATTATTATAATGAAATAAATTAGTAAAAATTGTAGGTTGAATTAATTTTTGAAAAAATATAAATAATAAAAAAATTACTAATTAGTAAACAGTATTTTCAAATTAATATGATAAATAATTTGCATGTAATAAAGCTTATAGTTAATAGAAAGTTTAGTAAAAATATGTTGTCTACAAGTTTTTTTTATTGCTATATTTCAGATGGTAAAATAAATTGTGTAGTCAAGCGTTGGTGGTCGAGAGGTCAGCACAAATGCCTTACAAGCAGTTGTCCCGGGTAAAAAAATAATAAATTGGGTAAAGTGGGTAGCAAACAATGCTAATTATCACCAATGATTTACTGAATGTTAACAACAGATTCAAATATTCTAGTCTTGTTATCCAACCTATAGTTGGACTGAGAATTTAAGACCCATACATTTGTAATTACAAATAAATAATATCTAAAGCAAATAGAAAATATAATGAAAACAATTGATTAGAGTTAATACGTAATATACTTCATTCAAAATAAAAATATAAATAACATAAAGTAAAACAAAATAACATATACAAATAATAAAAATATAAAATAAAATAAAAAAGAAAGAAATACCTAATATTAAAATCAAAATTAAATATTGTATAAAGCATTAAGATTGCTATTTAAAATTAAAAATAGTCAAGGATTGGTGGTTGAGTGGTCAGCACAGCTGTCTTACAAGCAGTTGTTCAGGGTTCACTTCCCGGCCGATGCTTTGACACATGAAAAAAATAAAAATTAAAAATTAAAATTAATTATTATGCATTAGAAAAAGGGAACAACTACAAACATCTTGGTCAAATTATTAATGCATGTAGTAACATAGTGGATAAAATCAGTCATAGAATTATACTTGAATGATACACTTTTGGTAGAAAGTATATTAAAATAAAATATGGCTATGTGTTTGTAAAGAAAGGTTTTTAATAAATGTTTTTAACCAGCTCTTAATTATGGATCTTAGACTTGGACATTTGATAGAAGAATAATACAAAGACTTCAGAGCACTAAGTGAAATATAGATTGATGTATATTAGAAATAATAATAAAAAAAAATAGAAAAAAAAATATGTGGGGGGGGAAACTAGCAGATACCATTCATATTATTGAAAGAACTAAGCAGCTTAAATAGAGCTGGGCTGAATATATTATTAGAACAGATGATAATAGATGGACAGCTAAAGTATTAAATTGGATTTCAATAGATTTAAAAGACCTAGAATGAGACCACATGTAAGATGGATTGATGAAATAAAAGCATATGTTGGGATGATGTGGAGAAGAGTGGCTAAAAATCAGAAAAACTGAATTAAACTTGGATAAAACCTTCATCCTGCAGTGGACTGACAATGCTTGAAAATGATGATGATGATGATGATGATACTTAAAAATTAAAATATATTAAATAAGTATTATCAATCTCCTCATAAATAATGACAATACTTATTAAATACTTTAAATAAAATAAGTTATCTATGGATTTAAATGTTAAAACAATTTGATTTACAAGAGTCAAACTTTCTGAACTCATACTGTTGATATCCATTTTGGATAAAGATAGTACATTAATGATGATTATTGCCAGTTCCCATACCCAAATTTCTTATAAACTCCCAAACAAAAAAGTCATTCTTTTGTTTTTCATTTATTGGACTGGAGATTGTCATATCACTTCTGGAAGTCTTTATTTGGTCCAAGTCTCACTCTGCTATACATGTTTCATCATTTGTTCACTACTTAATCTCCAGCCTAATAATTGTTTAAAAATAATCATTATGTATTTATCTAAAATGGAAGAGGTTGAATGTATAATTAGAAGAAATTTGGTAATTGCAGATCAAATTATATTAATGTGACACTAATAAATTCTGAAAAAATGATGAAGATATGTGTAAGAGATTGTGATATGGGTCGACTAATGAGTGCTGGTTGACCATTAAATACATCTTGCTTGTCATTTGCATTTTTATATTTTTATTTATATGTTTCAAAAATATGTGGGAAAATGTAAATTTTAAGCATGTCTAAAAACATTTAAATATGTGCAAACTCAAATTGAATTTATATTTTTTAATCCCAAGATATTCTTTCAGAGGATGCATGCTTAAAATAAAATTACCTTTTATGATCTTAAAAACGATTATTATCATCATTTTGAATGATTGCTAATCCACTATAAAGTGAAAACTTTTTCTAAGGCCATTCAGTTATTCCCATCTTCAGCTTTTGCACAATATCATAGTAAAACATTCTTAATTCAACCATTCTACACTAATCTTTTTTTTTGATCTCTTAAAATACAAACCATATTTAGTCATCATTTTTAACAATACTTTTGTGGTCTTAATATTTTTTTTTTATACTGGTTAATCTCAATATATATTTTTTCATATTTCACAGTAAGTCATAAAATATATGTACTATTTTTAATAATTATTCCAGTATTATTAAAACTAACAAAACAAGCACTAGTTAAATGCATTTATTAAAAATATTTCTTTTATAAGCACATGTATTATTTTCTTTTAATATTGAGTTGTTTAATAATCAGAAGTAATCTACCAAAATTTAATTATAAGATTAATTTCAGTTACTGAGGTTTCAGCTATTAATAAATTTTCTATTAATCATTGATAATTTCTAAATTATTAGTATTGCTATTTATTTTGTGTCCATTCAACATTACTATACTCGGAATCCAAATCTGAATTTAAAACACCCAAAATCATAATTTTTCTACTTAGTTATATTTTTAGAAATAAAAATAGATATCATGTAAAGAGGACAAAATATCATATATCCAAAAACAATTCTTATCCTATCCAAAGTGCTTTCTGATGTTTCCTTCTAATATCTTTTCAGGTAATTTCTAGAATAAATTTTAATAATAATAAATAAGGTTAAGAAATTATAAAATCATGTGTTGTTTTATAAAAACAAAAAAAAATCCTTGCATTATAAATAGTTTTGGCAATAATTACTAATAAAAAAGTTTAAAATATGGCTCCAAATGGCCAGTATTATTTATTTATTTATATTAAGAATGTTATTTTGCATGACTTAGTTATTGTATTCTATTGTCTGATTGTCTATATCTTCAGACTAAAAACTATGAAAATTTTTAAACTTCTTTGTAGGATTTATAATGGTTTTAAATAAAATGTGATGCTTCATATATTGCTGCTGCCATAGTAATTTATATAAATTATAATATTATTCTTACTGTGTAAAGATTTGCTAGCTTTTTTATTGTGTTATCTAAAAAATTGACTTCTTAATTATATAATTTAAAGCTTTTTTCTAAATACTGTTGTACATATATTTTGTATTACATTTCCGAGTTTTTCGAGCTCTTACCTTAGATAGTTTTATCCCAATTGTTAACTATTTTGTTTATTTAACACTTCTTTTATTACACTCATAAGGTCTTTCAGAATCTTATTATAAATTAATGTTATCCATATAGCAAAACAATATGAAATCTTACTAGAAGTGCTATAAACACTTTTCTACTTTTTTTTAAAAAAATATCCTATATAATGAAACAGTTCGATCTGAGGATCGATCTTAGTTTCATGGTTTTTTTTTCTTTCTTTCCTTGTTTGTTTTGGTTGTTTTCAAATCTTAGTATAGCAGATTTGCTATAAACCATTATTTCGCGCAATGAGGCTTTGTTCATCCAAGCTACATAAACTTAAATTGTTCATGTCATGTTTTATGTAGATAATTAAATAAATCCTTTAGATAAATATTGTAAGTAATAAAATATATACATCGTGTGTGTGCGTGGTTTGGATACTAATATAAGATTATTTTAAAGAGAAAGAGAAAGTTTCATTGCGCGAATAATTCTTAATTTTAAATAGTTAATACTTGTACAGATTTATTTTTTTAAAAAAAAAACAACATTTCAATGTACCGACTGGATAATAAAAGTGAAATCGCTAAAGGCCAGAAAATCAAGGAAGGCGGAGTCCAAAATGAGGTGACCAACGACCAGGAGAATTGTGGGAACTTTGGCCATTTTAAATTGCATCATGTTAGATTGCATCATGTTAAATTGCATCATGCAGATTGCGTCATCCTGGATTACATCATTCTGTATTGCATCATTTTTTTTCCTTCTTGACCACTCCGAAAGAGGGGAAAACATCAGAGTAAATTTGGAGAGTGCAGTGTTAAGAAGTGATCTGTAAACTTTGATAATGTCGGGCTAGGTCCAGTAAGCTGATCCCTGTCCTGCCGATGAAACCTTCCTAGCCTGCCGAAAGATCATGTGCTGTGATTCCAGTTGTCCAACTTTCATATGCCTATAGTTCCAGTTTCCAACCCTAAACTTTGAAAGCCAATATGTCATTATATCAAAAACCAAATGCGCGCCTACGTTCTAAGTAATCATCATCGCAAGAAATGCGTCCGGACGAAGAAAGAATGGTAAATCTAATTTACATGAACTTTTACTTTCTTTAATGCCAGTCCCTTATATAAGTAGATTTAAATCTGTACTAAGTATGCTAAATATTTGTTATTATGTTTTTTTGTTCTTTTGATAAAATATATATAGTAAACCTGTAGTAAACGTATCCCTTTCCACCTGTTAAATTTCTTTACTCTAGTCTTTAATAACAAGTTGCTAATGCCTTAAGTTTTACGATGATTTTAAATAGATATGTTATCCATCATTATATATATATATATATTGGTTTTAAATTGATGTATGTGTTATAGTTTAATGAAGGATGTTTTATTCTATGCCACCGGGTAGTTAATATCTAAAATCTATTTTATCTATTTAATTGCACGTTTTCTGATACGGGGGGGGGGGAATAATAATCAAGGGTAGCCATTGTTGTGTTTACTACTTCCGAACGGTCAGGGGGGTATGAGATTCAGAGTGTAATTAATTAACAGTTAAATATATGATTCTCTAAGCTTATCGTGTGGTTTTAAATTACTTTATCAGACGGTTACGTGGGAAAAGTATGGTGGAATAAATAAGGTCTTATATAGATATTTATAATTTCTGCTTCGAGCATTCGTTCACCATGTTACTGGTTTAGTGCTATATTTCGCTTCCCATAGCTTGATTCGGTGTCTAGTCCGTGATTTCAAACAAGGGAGAGAGAAATTCTCCTAGCCTCCTCAGTGGGTGTGAATACTTGCCAAAGTGCGAGCCACCCAGTCTTCGTTAATACACCGCAAGCTATTACTTCTGATTATTATGTTTGTTTCATATAGCAGCCAGTCACATCACCCTATATTGGAAGATATAAGCTTATTCCCCATCCCCGTAGTACGTGATGGTTTGATTTGTTTAAAACCAATGAGGCGACCTTAATTTAATAAAGAATTTAGTCTAATAAAGATAAAACAGTTAAAGTTTTGTTTGCTCTGATCCTCATATCTCTCGTACATAATTAATCACGTAAACAAATTAATTGTTTAAGTTACACTAATATTATATTTAAAAGAAATCATCTGTGGTATTGCCTACACCGGTCATAGATAAAATGATTATAAAGCAAACCAAAATATTGAATGCAATGTTGTCCGTCGATTACATCTGTATAGATTTCCGTTAAAGACTAGAAGTAAAATAAGTAATGTTGTATATAACAAGTAATTATATTGTGTTTAAATTTTATCTAATCGTAAGAATAATTATTAAACATTTGTGTAATCTAGTTTGTCTCTCTCTTCATTAAATAATTATTTCACTGTCATTTGATTACTGTCTGTATCGACAACACGAGAATATATATATTGCATTGATTGTACCTAGTGTTGAGCATCCACCGCACAGTTATATATAGATAAGTTAGGCAGAATTATTGTCTGTGTTCCCACCGAGCTAGTGTTAGGCGATACCATGTACTATGGATTCTGTTATACCTCAGTCACTTGTGCGCAGGGTTTGGGTTTGAACTCGGTTTGGTTTCGGATTTAGTTCTGGAATCGGTCTGGGTTTGAAGTCGGTTTCTGTGTGTAGTTGATGGGTTGCGGTTGACCAGTACAGTAGGTTAAATTTTGGCGCCCAACTTGAGGCTCTGATAAAAAAATCTCCCACACCCTGTAAAATAGATAAGAGTAAATATTGAGTTATAAAAATATATTTTGTGTTTATACTGTTGAATATAGTTTGCGTTATTAAATGAGCAGTTTATAGTGATGTTTTGAAGTAAGTCAAATAGACTAATATTTCCCACTTGTCAAGTATATTTATTTAAATATATTATCTGCTAATAGTTTTTTTTTGTGACAGAATAAATTGGTTTTTTTGTGTGTGTTAGAGAAAAGAGTTAGAGACGCTTGCTAGGTTATAAATATTCGAATGCATGTGTATGTATATACATGTTTAGTATAGAAACACTCTCAAAGAAATCGCATAATAAATGTCAGTTGAGTTAAGTTTATTATCCAGAATATGTTATCTGTTAGGGAAAGTAACCGTTTAGGTCAAGTTTTATTGTATATCACCAAACAGCCAAATGCAGTTGATGAAGTGTTTAATGATGTGTATACTTATGTTATAGAATTCGAAATTTTAAGTGATAGCACCGCAGAAGTTAGTATTAATATCAACCCATGTTTTATTAAAACAAGTTAAAAGTACTTAAATTGCATAATAAATGTATATATTCGAGTGAGCACTGGATTAAACTATCCATGGCCCACATTTTGCAGACTGGCACCTTTCAAATAAATTTGTCAGCAAAATGTTGTCCATACAGCAGTAATGAATGTTTTGTTTTAGAAAAAAAAAGCGAGAGAACCGCTGATGGTATTATAAAATAGTATACTGGATATATACTAATTATTAGTATGTTTTTTGTGTGTATATAAGACTGAGGAGAACAGTTTGAATTGGGTGAAATAAATCTTGTCCCATTTATTTAACAGTTTAGATACGTTGTTATATATATACTGAGAAAAAAAAGGAAAGGGGGTTGCTTATATAACAAAATTAGTCGGAGCATAGGCGAACGAAAGAAAGTGAGGCATACAAACTGGATGTGAAAGGGGGGAACTCAGTATCTTGGCAGTTAGGGAAGATTAGGCATATAGGATTAGGGATCAGTATATTTTATGAATTTATAAAGAAATATTTTAGCAAAGATCAAACTGACATACGAAAGTTAAGCATATAGGTTAAAAAAATATACAAAAGGAAGACAGTATTTACCAGCAGGAATGGATCAGAATGGATGAAATATTTGACCCCCAACACCCCTTGGTCAGAGTGATAGACTTTTATGGGGAATGCTGGGAAAACCCTCATGAACATATTGACAGTTTGATAGATACTTTCAGAATAATAACCTTAAATAATGAACAGCAAATGGCCATCATTCAGCATCATCTGAAATCAGTCACCAAAGACTGGTGGACCATATTGACAGAAAAACCTAGAAATTTTAAGGAGTATTGTGATAGGCTGCTAAAGACATTCTGGGTGAGGAGAGACAAGAGATAGTGTTGCACAGTTTTATCAAAGAATGCTTTCCGGCAGGAAACTTAATTACCCTAACCAAATTTTTTCTACAGCAGGTGACCAAGTTTTGTTCATTACACACTTTCAACTGGTCAGACTCCCGTTATCCGAATGATAGCATATGACATGCCACAGGAAGTCTGGGAGCATATGATCAGTAGCCAAATACACGCTATTTCGGAGATGGCAAAGTTCTTGGAGATGGTAGATCAACACTCCAAACCTCTGGGCCCAAATGACAGTAAAAGTCAGTTCGTTACAACCATTCACCAGATGATGAACCTAATTGCAGAGAGGGGAAACCAGGACCATCGAGCGAATTGCTTGTGCCCAGTTATAGATGTAGAGATAGAAAAGAACAAGGTTACTGTTTTGATCGACTCAGGTAGCCAAGCCTCAATCGTAACTGCAGCTTGGATTGACCATCTAAAAAGAACCCATGAGATTATGCAGTTGCCAACTCGACCTACCCAACTCACATTGGCAAATGGAAAAAAAATGCTAAGTGAGAATCGTCAGGTGTGGTTGGAAGTTAAGATAAATCAAAAGATGGTGGGGCATACATTCCTCATGATGATAGGACTTATATACGATGTAGTATTGGGTTTTGATTTCTTAACTCAAAACAACAGGGTCATAGATTACGAAAAGGAAAAATGTTTTGTTGGAAGTGAAATGATTAATTTCAAAATGTCACTTAACCGAAAGTCTGACTGCAAAAGTTGCTTGGTCCAGTCAGTCGACCCATTGGCCATCAATAGAAAAGTGCAGGAGTCTGTTCTCACAGAACCTAGGGACATGGATAAATATCGGGAAAATCCTGAAGAAATACCATGCCGCTTTTTTCTCCTACTCCGGGTGAAATTAGAGGGTATACACATCAGATTCGAGTAAAAGAGGAGATGTACATCCCATCCAAAACTTACTCCATACCCTTCCAGTACAGAGAGGAAGTAGAAGCCCAGATTCATCAAATGATCGAGTGGGGTATTATCGAATGCGGCCCATCACCGTATCACAACCCATTGTTGGTGGTTAAAAAGAAGAATGGGGTGGTTGTGTTTGGATGCCCAAAAATTGAACAGTGTCACCATTTCAGAAAGAGATGCTTCCCCCTATTCACGAGGTACTGGTACAGCTGGCAGGTAAAACCGTATTTTCAACTTTGGACCTGACCGCGAGCTATTGGCAGCTAAATCTGGACCCAAGGGATCGGAAATACACGGCCTTTAAATATAACGGGTATACTCATGTATTTAAAAGAGGCCCTTTTGGGCTCATAAACAGCGGATTGGGCTTAATGCGTTGTTTGCGGCAGGTCCTATCTGAAGAAATACAGAGACATATGGTGTGTTATATGGATGGCCTGGTGATCGCCTCAGACGAGCCGAAGTAACATTTACAACATTTGGAAAGGTTCCTCAGGGAATGAAAAGAAAACAATATCACCATAAATTTGGAGAAGAGCCATTTTGCCATTGGCGAGATAACCTTCCTGGGTCATGTCATCAACCAACATGGAATCAAGGTCCATCCAGATAAAATTGCTGCTATAGAAAATTTCCCCACCCCAACCAACCCGAAGAAGGTTCGATCATTCCTGGGCCTTTGCAATTTCTATCATAAGTTCTATCCGGATTTCGCCCAGGAAACTAGTAACCTCGTAGACCTCATAAAAAAACCACAAGTGGGAATGGACATGCTGTCATGACAAACAACTCCTCCATGTGAAAGAAAATTTTCTACAGGCTGTAATGCTGCACCACCTGGATTTCCATCACCTCTTTTACGTACAAACGGACAGCAGCAAACAGGGACTAGGAGCTATTCTGTTCCAAATTAGTGACACCGGAGCCCACCAAGTTATATATTTTTGAAGCCATGCTTTGAAAGGCGCAGAAGTTCATTACACTACGACAGAACAAGAAACTCTTGCCATTGTGTGGGCATTCCAAAAATTCTGGCAGTTCCTGTTGGGGTCTGAAGTGATAATTATCATGGACCACTGTTGCCTGGAGTTTCTTAACAAAAGTTTTCTTACTAATGACCACCTAATCAGGTGGAGTCTGGCCCTCCAACAATTTTGATACCAAGTCCACTATTACCCGGGGTCAGAAAATATTGTGGTAGACATATTGAGTCGTCACCCAATACCAATGAAAATACAAAACCCTAAAATAAGGAACCAAACCTTGGAAATTATGACTACGACTATATCAAGCTCTGTAGAAGCTGAATTACAGAATTTGAGATATTGGCAGA
This sequence comes from Epiperipatus broadwayi, assembly GCA_028023455.1. Classification (NCBI taxonomy): domain Eukaryota; kingdom Metazoa; phylum Onychophora; class Udeonychophora; order Euonychophora; family Peripatidae; genus Epiperipatus; species Epiperipatus broadwayi. The sequence goes on from JAQFVV010000300.1 coordinate 1,050,155, forward strand.
ACATACAATATGACCATATCATCCAGGACCTATCTAAGCCATCGGATTAAAATCCGAAGTCACGAAACAGATATCCCCACTTCCGAATTGAGGAAGGCATATTACAAACCCGGACCAAAGACCACAGCGCCCCTTGGAAAATTGTGGTACCTAATAGACTCAGGGCCCTTATAATTAAACATGTACACCAATTTATATGACATTATGGACCCAGGAAGATTAAAGAGGCAGTCCGGCACCAATTCTACTGGCCAAGAATGTATCACCAGATCATGTCCATTATGAGACAGTGTGATACCTATACTATTACTAAATCCCCCAACAAGTGCTACACAGGACAAATAAAACCTGTGATAGCTACTAAACCAAACAAGGTCCTTGCAATAGACCATTATGGCCCTTTGCCCAAGTTTAGAGCATTCCTGTATTTGTTGGTATTGTACAATATTTTTTTCCAAATACATTAAAATTTACCCAGTTCAGTCTGCAAACACCAGAAATGCAACCCGGGCTCTTCAGGAAAAACAATTCCAAGAGGTAGGTAAGCCCAAAATCATACTTTCTGACCATGGTTCTGCATTCACCTCGAAGGAGTAGAAAAACTGGATAAAAAAGCAGAACATAAATCATCGTCTAACATCAATAAGAAACTCGCAGTCAAACCCGTGCGAAAGAGTCATGAGAGAAATCGGTCGACTTTTCCGAGTGTGCGTATCGACAGACCATCGGAAATGGGTTGATAAAATCCAATACGTCATGGATTGCATTAATCACACTATGAATGAATCCATGGGTTTTCCCCCTATGCATCTTCATTATGGTATACCATGCCCGCCTATTTTCCCTACTCTATCGCAAAAGGGGGAAATGCGTATCGATCACAGCATGGACCAAGACAGGGCCCAGAAACAACTAGAACACATGGCAGGGAATAGAATTAAGAGAGGAGGAAAGCAACATCACAACTTCAAAAAAGGGGGATCAAGTCTTGCTAAGATCCCCAAGAGCCAGTAATGCACCCAGGAAGGAATTCAAAAAGTTCTTCCCCTTGTATAATGGACCATACGAGATAGTAGAAGAATGCCATGAGAACACATTTTTACTAAAAGGGAAGGGTATGCAAGGGAGTTATAATGCTAGACAATTAAAACCATATATACCTCTGGACCCAGGGAGATTATAGTGGGCACATATAGTTCAGGGTACCCGGGTAAATGACTATAATTTAAATATAGATTTTGAGTAATGAATAACGGATATTACCAAACAGATGCTTGATAAAATGTATTGTTTTAGACCCATGTTTGAACTCAAATTCTCACCCAGACTGTTCTCTGAAGTCAAACAACTTTGTAAGTCGATGCAGGTTCGATAATATATGTATAAACATTTTTTTTATTGGTTTTTTTTTGAAGTGAGAAGAAATGAAACAGTTCGATCTGAGGATCGATCTTAGTTTCATGGTTTTTTTTCTTTCTTTCCTTGTTTGTTTTTGGTTGGTTTCAAATCTTAGTATAGCAGATTTGCTATAAACCACTATTTCGTGCAATGAGGCTTTGTTCATCCAAGCTACATAAACTTAAATTGTTCATGTCATGTTTTATGTAGATAATTAAATAAATCCTTTAGATAAATATTGTAAGTAATAAAATATATACATCGTGTGTGTGCGTGGTTTGGATACTAATATAAGATTATTTTAAAGAGAAAGAGAAAGTTTCATTGCGCGAATAATTCTTAATTTTAAATAGTTAATACTTGTACAGATTTATTTTTTTTTAAAAAAAAAAAAACATTTCAATGTACCGACTGGATAATAAAAGTGAAATCGCTAAAGGCCAGAAAATCAAGGAAGGCAGAGTCCAAAATGAGGTGACCAATGACCAGGAGAATTGTGGAAACTTTGGCCATTTTAAATTGCATCATGTTAGATTGCATCATGTTAAATTGCATCATGCAGATTGCATCATCCTGGATTACATCATTCTGTATTGCATCATTTTTTTTCCTTCTTGACCTCTCCGAAAGAGGGGAAAACATCAGAGTAAATTTGGAGAGTGCAGTGTTAAGAAGTGATCTGTAAACTTTGATAATGTCAGGCTAGGTCCAGTAAGCTGATCCCTGTCCTGCCAATGAAACCTTCCTAGCCTGCTGAAAGATCATGTGCTGTGATTCCAGTTGTCCAACTTTCATATGCCTATAGTTCCAGTTTCCAACCCTAAACTTTGAAAGCCAATATGTCATTATATCAAAAACCAAATGCGCACCTACGTTCTAAGTAATCATCATCGCAAGAAATGCGTCCGGATGAAGAAAGAATGGTAAATCTAATTTACATGAACTTTTACTTTCTTTAATGCCAGTCCCTTATATAAGTAGATTTAAATCTGTACTAAGTATGCTAAATATTTGTTATTATGTTTTTTGTTCTTTTGATAAAATATATATATAGTAAACCTGTAGTAAACGTATCCCTTTCCACCTGTTAAATTTCTTTACTCTAGTCTTTAATAACAAGTTGCTAATGCCTTAAGTTTTACGATGATTTTAAATAGATATGTTATCCATCATTATATCTATATATTTTGGTTTTAAATTGATGTATGTGTTATAGTTTAATGAAGGGTTTTATTCTATGCCACCGGGTAGTTAATATCTAAAATCTATTTTATCTATGGAATTGCACATTTTCTGATATGGGGGGGGGGGAATAATAATCAAGGGTAGCCATTATTGTGTTTATTACTTCTGAACGGTCAGGGGGGTATAAGATTCAGAGTGTAATTAATTAACAGTTAAATATATGATTCTCTAAGCTTATCATGTAGTTGTAAATTACTTTATCAGATGGTTACGTGGGAAAAGTATGGTGGAATAAATAAGGTCTTATGTAGATGTTTATAATTTCTGCTTTGAGCATTCATTCACCATATTACTTCTTAGTGCTATATTTTGTTTCCCATAGCTTGATTTGGTGTCTAGTCCGTGATTTCAAACAAGGGAGAGAGAAATCCTCCTAGCCTCCTCAGTGGGTGTGAATACTTGCCAAAGTGTGAGCCACCCAGTCTTCGTTAATACACCACAAGCTATTACTTCTGATTATTATGTTTGTTTCATAGAGCAGCCAGTCACATCACCCTATATTGGAAGATATAAGCTTATTCCCCATCCCCATAGTACGTGATGGTTTGATTTGTTTAAAACCAACAAGGCGACCTTAATTTAATAAAGAATTTAGTCTAATAAAGATAAAACAGTTAAAGTTTTGTTTGCTCTGATCCTCATATCTCTCGTACATAATTACTCACATAAACAAATTAATTGTTTAAGTTACGCTAATATTATATTTAAAAGAAATCATCTGTGGTATTGCCTACACCGGTCATAGATAAAATGATTATAAAGCAAACCAAAATATTGAATGCAATGTTGTCCATCGATTACATCTGTATAGATTTCCATTAAAGACTAGAAGTAAAATAAGTAATGTTGTATATAACAAGTAATTATATTGTGTTTAAATTTTATCTAATCATAAGAATAATTATTAAACATTTGTGTAATCTAGTTTGTCTCTCTCTTCATTAAATAATTATTTCACCGTCATTTGATTACTGTTCGTATCGACAACACGAGAATATATATATTGCATTGATTGTACCTAGCGTTGAGCATCCACCGTGCAGTTATATATATAGATAAGTTAGGCAGAATTATCGTCTGTGTTCCCACTGAGCTAGTGTTAAGCGATACCATGTACTATGGATTCTGTTATACCTCAGACACTTGTGCACAGGGTTTTGGTTTGAACTCGGTTTGGTTTCGGATTTAGTTCTGGAATCGGTCTGGGTTTGAAGTCGGTTTCTGTGTGTAGTTGATGGGTTGTGGTTGACCGGTACAATAATTATCACATATTATTTTTAAAGTGATCAGAATTTATTTTACCATAATTTAGTTTATATAATCTAATTCTAAACTATTTTATTCAAACATCGTAAATTATGTTTTCTTTTTAGGTTAATAACTCTTATAATTTTTGTGTTATTAAGTAAAACTTTACTGACTTCTTAATAAAATAATTTTGCAGTAGAGTCCAATCAAACTACTTAAGTTAAACTTAACATCTCTCATATCATATTTATAAACATTTCAGAGTTTACTCTAACTATTACATCATGCAATAATTTACATGATTATTTTGTTTAAGTGCTTAGCATTCAAATCTATTGTAGTGAATCATGTTTCTCTATGTTTTTACCTGTTCATACAGGATTTTAATATATGTATATATAAAACTACATGAATATAGTTGCATATATATTAAACTGGGTCTGCTTAATAATGATTGGGTTTAAATCTCTTTTAAAATAATTAAAACAAGTACATAGGAACAGACCGGCTCTTCAAGCATACCATTGGTAATAGGGCCATCAATGATACCCATGATCAGATAGAGCTATGTAAAGCATAACATGAGCACATTTCCAGACTGTGATCCACCTCAACTGATGGATTCAAACCCCTGCCATCCAAAGCATTTTATTTTTTTGAGGATCAACCTCAGGTGCCAGCCAATCATAAGTTATATAATTGGCATGCTTCGGATGACAGGCACACAATCTAGCACTTGAAATATCCCATGACAACTCACACTCTGTCTCAGGATGCAGCATATTTACTTTACTCATAAAATAGCTACACTAATTTACTGGTGACACAGTGACAAGAGAGAAAGCAAAAATAGACAAAATAACAATTAGAGCAAACATTAATATTTATTTATGCACATATATATTTAACACACTCTAATAATAAAAGATTTGACATAAGAAAAATATAAATGACTTTAGACTATAGTTATAATAATCCATTAATTAAAGTTCATTCATTTAATTAAAATAAAGAGTCTAGACTGTGATCAGAATATATTTAAAAGTATCTTTACCTAGGTTTTCATTTGTTTTATTTTCCAACCAGTTGGCCTTTTGTTCCTCCATTGATGACTTCATGGCTTTCCTTCCAAATTTATATCCAATAATGAGAGAGATAGAGAGTGGATATGTGGCAGCTTCTACTTTACAATCTTAGCATTGATTCCATGTACTGATTCAGGCAGGATAGTTGATGACTAAGGGCTTGGGGCATGAAGTACTGTCAGACATTTTTCTGTCTTATGCAACCTCTCCATTAATGTTGACTGCAGCAGTAATGATTGGCTTACTACTGCATTTACAATTTCTGAATATTCTGCATTCTTTAGAAAGAACCCAATCTCTGGGCTAATAGCAATGTGAATTGTATATCACAAACCTGACTGAAAAATAGAGAGTGGTGACTTTATATATATTTTTCTTTCATTGTTTTAATTTATCATATATTAAATCTATTTTTTTAAACTAAATTTACATTTTTCAGTTATCTAATCTCATTTCAAGATTAATCTAACTTTCTTGATAAGATAGTGCACATGTTTTTTTTTTAATTAATTCAACCAGTAATCTTTTATTAATCACAAAATTTAAGTATTTTTGTTACAGATTATATTTTTAGTTTAATTTCATTTTTACATTCATTCTTTATTATTTCTTTTTTTATTTATAAAAAGGGAGAGCTAGTTTCAACTTTTTACTTGGAATTAATTCCCCCCCCCCTTACTCACTCTTTAATATTAAAACTTATTTTTCAAAGAAAAAAATGACACACTACTTCATTTTGCAAGTTTGCTTTTTTTTTAAAAAAAACTCTTTAAAAACATATAATTTATATTTTATTATTTTCATTTTTCTTTTTCTTTTAAAATCAATTTGATCATTTATTATTAAATGATTATGTATGTAATGCAGAATATAGGTGTGTTTTAATCCATATATTTGTTGGCAGTACAATATATATATATATATATATATATATATAGTTAATACATTTAGAATAACCAAATCATGGTCTTATGCAAATAACAAATTAATAAAATACTTGGAAACCATGACCATCATTTCTGGTTATCCAGATACTGGGTATATTATTACATATTACAGGAAAATTATAAGTGCATAGTTTACTAGCAAACTTTTTAATCTGCAACAGCTTTTATCTTCAAGCACCAGCATCAGTGGATTGTTCCACTAATACTGTCTCAGTATTAGTTCATTAATTTTCTCTTTATTTTCTTATATTTGGGGAATCTCCTCCAAGCAAAATATTGCAAGATAATTAAGTGTATCAACATTCATTCTTATATATAAAGACAGAACTATGGAGATTGCTGAATTCTATTTTTAAAACAAGCAATAAAACAAACTAATAAACAAAAACTAATACAGTCTGTAGCCTATTCATTTCCATACACCCTTCTTATAGACTATTAATATATATATATTATATAATCATTAGCAGAGATTAGTAAGAATAATGCACATATATTTCAAATTATTAAATTACATTATAGAAAATAATAATTGATAAATGAAATTCCTTAAAAGTGTTCATTAGCAAGTTTCTGTTTAAGTCATTTTAAGTTTGGATATTTTAACCTTTAAAAAAAATTTTTCTCAATAGGCATTTCTTAGATTTTGCCATGGATTTTTATATAGTTGATTAGTAATGTAGCCATGGTCATGAGTTTTAAGATTGTACCTTTTTTGTTATTTTATCCACAATTTGCTTCAGAATTCATTAATCTATCAGGTTGTTGGGTACTAGAAGTGATATATATATATATATATATATATATATGATCAATAGATGGAGCTTTACCAAAACCTCCGAACAAGCATATTTTTGTTTACATAAATGTCAAAAGAGTCAGAATTCACTATCTCTTTCGATGGCTCCACCTTCAGATTAGCTGATTTCAAGCTAATTTGCTGATTTCAAGCTAATACACTTGTTCAGAGGTTTTGGTAAAGCTCCATCTATTGATCATAAATGCAAGTGATAGCAAGTTACGTGATTTATAACTTGTTTTTGTTTATATATATATTGTACCGATATCTTACCTGTACATATATTAACTTTGGGCTTAAAATTATTAAAATAAAATTATCATAAATAATGCGGACATTTCCGTTTGTTTATAAAAATCTAAAGAGTTTTTTTATTAAACAAAAATACAGTTTGCTTTCAAAACATAAAATTAAAAGTTTAAAGGGTTTTTTCTATTATTAGTATTGAAATAAAAGTTACAATTAATTAATTTAAAAGTAATTCAGGGGGAGAGAATTTGGCTTAAAAAAGGTTAAAACTATAGCTGTTTAAATGAATCTTTTACATGAAATAAAAACATCTCTCTTTTTCATTTAAAATATTAAAGAAAGAAAAAAAAGGAAAGTAATCTTAAAACTAAATAGTGAGTTGACTTTAAAATATATATGTGTGTTAATTGTGAATGATTGTAAATATAATAAATGTGTGCATGTGGACAAAATAAATATGTGCATGTTAAATATTAAAAATGATATAGAAAATTAAAATGTAAAACACAGAATTTTCGATGGCTACTAATTAAAAATCCACAAAGACAACAAGTTTGCGATGGCAATTAAATGAAAACACGTAATTAAAAGCTTATCTAAGGAATGTGTTCAAAAACCGTAGAGGAAGTTCAATGACAGAGATAGCCGGCAGACATAAAAACCAATTATCAAATTGACAACAGGTCATCCTAATAAATAATCCAGTTTTTTATCAGACAATCAGTCCAGTTCAATTCAGTCAATTAATAAAATCAGCCTAGTATGTATCCAGAATCCATCATGCATTGTTAATCATCGTCGGAAACATACGACTTTGCTGTAGCCCGAGTTCGATGAAACAGCCAATCTGCTCATGAAAATAATGCCTGCCTAACAATTTGAAAATCTGCTGTCAATATCTAATTGTCTTAAAGAAAATGCCTCAGAATAATAAGCATCAAATATCAACAAGAAAAACTCAAATCTAACCGGTTAGAAATATTTTTATTTGAAGCAGCAAACAGCAAGAAGTATCCATGTTCAAATCCTAGGTAATAAATAACATTTTCTTATTTTCATTTAAAGTAGCCATTGCAATAATTTAAAACCTCCCAGAGTCAAATAATAATGAAATTTATAGCATGCATAAAAAACTATTGATGTGCGTGTTTGTAAAATGTATATATTAATGCTTTATGATCTTATGAATTTCATGTATTTATTTAATATTCTCTTATATTTTATTGCATAAATTATTAATGGGTGTGGTCCTTATATGCCATTATTATTGTATAGTTTAATTAAGTTTCTATATAAAATCATTAAAATTAGAATAATAATGTTTAATTAAATAAATTATCTTTAAACTTAGAGCTTGTCGGTCAATTCTTTTTACCACTAATTCAAGCAACAATTTGGTATTTTAGTACAAGTGACTGACCTAGTTATGGGATTGTCTTAGGCATTGAATTAGTTGCCAATGTTCAAAGCGCATTGATTGCTTTGGTAATTAACTGGCACCCAGGGTTTACTCTGAAACAAAAAAGTGATTTGAATGATAGGTGTTGAATTCAATAGTCGAGAACAAATCTGTTTCCTTCAAATGTGGTCAGTTAGATATATTTTATATGTATATCTGTGAGCTTGGATACAGGTGCTCTTTCAGTACTCTCTTCTCTGCCTAAGGGGCTGAGGTGGGGCAATATGTACATTGCATCAGGTGAATGAAGATCAAATATATTAAGAATAAATTATGTCTCATATTTTGGATTTTGTATAAAAGTCTTATAATTTTGCCTTCATAAAGTTATTGTATTAAAGACTATAAAGTATATAGAGTTTGAATACTCCCTCAGGAATCTAATAAACCCACTACCTGGTATAATATATATATATATATATATATATATATATATATATATATATATTATACCATATATATATATATATATATATTGTACCAAGTAGTGGGTTTATTAGATTCCTGATATATATATATATTGTGATTTCATTTAAAGTATAATTTCAAAGTAGGGTTCAGAAGAATGCATAAACAGATAGATAGATAGATAGATATATTGGATTTAGCCATGCATCTCGATCATTTTTCCAGTACCATACCGTTGATTATTTTGGTCTCAATTAGTATGGCATCGGAATTCTCAACAATTGGAGCATAAATTTATTATAAACAGTTTCTTTCTGGGTTGGTTTCAGTTTTTCCATTAATATCTCTTTTAAAAGTCTGCGGATCACTTTATATACACTCTTGTTATCACCTATACATATACTTTATCACAACATTTCTTTCTTTATTTCTGTTGATATTAAATCCCATGCTATTGTTATTATATATATATTTTTTTTATTTTCCAAATAAATTATACAACTAAACAGATATTTTTAATTGTTTTATATGTAGTACACATTTCTATTTGCAAAACGAAGGTACTTTTCAAACACAAAGCGATATGTATACATTACAGAGAGAAAATATAATACAAAAAAAATTATTTAAATATACTTTTTTTTACAAAATTAAAACTATTGTTTTTAATTATCTTCCATTATACTCTGACATTCCTATATCAGCCATTTTTAATTTTAAAAAAAACTGTCTTTATAAATACGACATTCCTTTTATTAATTACAAACAATTAAATTGAGTTTTAATTTTTATCTTTTAATTACACATATATTTTCTGACTGGTCAAAAAAAATACTTTTAACAATTATTAAAAATACAATACTGAATGATAAATGCATTCATTTTCTATTAATTTATTTTTTCTTTCTTTTCAGCAATCTCCAACTCTCTCTATGAATGTTTATATACCTTGTACACATTAAGAGTATAGTATCGATATTTAATACATTCAACAATTCTGATTCTAGTATTTTATAGTAAGATTGTTTTTAAATTGATACGTACTGTTTAGTAGACACTAGCTATTTATAAAAATCTCAACATTATACTTTAAAGTACTGGTCTTCATTAACTTTTTAAGTTATTTTTTTATGTGTTTTCATTTTAATTCCTTTTTCATCACATTTTACAAGATGTTTGTTTGCCTTTTTTTAATGATGATAGCATATGAACACTTTTCTAAAAACTCAGTTTATCTTATTAAGAATTAGCCCAGATGTGATTACTTTTTTAACACAATATTTTTTTTTTACATTTAATTTCTAATAGACGCACTTTCTTTTGTGCCACAGGGTTTTTAATAAAAATTGAACAAATACTTGATACCTTATTATCTTATTTCTCTTCTAATATAAGTATCTATCTCTGAATTTTTATCATTTAATTAAAACATATTTTACCTTGTGATATTAAGTTAAACTTTATAGTTTTTCTATATCCAGTCTATTATGAAGATTTCTGTGGTTAAGCAATTGTCCAACCTCTGTCATGCCTCTGACCTGCCTGAACTTGAAAACTTTTGAAATAAGTTTGAGATTTTTAATTCAGGAAAACCGTTTATAGTTAATCCAGATGTTAATACAATACTATTTGCCTAAAGATTTGTGATGATGATATATTAGATGTGATAATATGTTGGATTATTGCCATCATCTATCTGTAAATGTTGAATGTATAGAAAATTTAAAACTTTATTTAAACTTTTCAAATACAAACAACTTATTGTATTTATATATTGGACTATTTCCATCATCTAATATAAGTATTGACTGTCTTTAGAAAAATTTAACTTTATTTAAATATTCCAAATGCAGTCAGCTGTTAATAATAGCACACAGGTTAGTATATGCATAACATTTCAGAAGGTATTATTCTCCCCTCTTCATCAGATGCTGCGTATCTAAAGACTACTAATATTAGCATGGGAATAAAACTTGGACCCTTATATTCTTGAATACTGAATTTTAAGATATTACTCTAACCAAATGAGCCATCTTGCTAAAGGCAACAGTCAGTAGAATTTTTATATACTTACCTATGAATTTCCTTCTGACTTCTTTACTTTTTTCTAAGAGCAAAGTTGTTTAGTAGTTTCCATACATTATGTATAGTCACGCTAGGTTGACTTACAGGATTGTTCACCATTGTCATGTAAGCAACTTCTTTAATTTTTTTTCTTTGTACCTTTTGTTTTCTATCCAATATTTTTCTATTTTCCCACTTGAACATATGTTCATTGTTACACACATGGTCTGCTACCTTAGACATATCTCTTTTCTCTCTTCTAATCAACTGTTTGTATTTCTGCAAGTGTTTTTCAATGGGATGACCAGTCTCACTTATATATGTTCTTCCACATTCATATGATATTTTTTATAGATGCAATTTTTGCTTTCCAGCATTTAATGTTTAGGCTTTGAAAATATTAGAATTTCCCATGGGGTAGTATGACTCTGAAAAGCTGTTTTGATGTACTGATTGCAGATTGTTTTTTCTTTTGATGATTTTTTTTGTTGTCTATTTAAGGTTTTCTTAATAACAGCTGATGGATAACCATTTTTCATAAGTGTTTGTTTTATATAGATTGTTTTTTTCAAATCCCTGATTTCTGAACAAACTTCATTTGCTCTGTTCCATAGTGATAGTATAACACCATATTTTGTGTTTCTATTGTGATTGTATGATAGGCTAAGTATTTTGTGTAGGGGTGGATTTTGTATTATCTGTAGTTCTGATTTTGCTATGACAGAATCTTGTCACAAGAACATCTAAGAATATCAGTTTTTATTTTGTTCTAATTCTATTGTGAATTTAATTGAATGGGATATGTTGGCATTATGTTTCCAGAAATTTTGTAGTAGCACTTCAGCATGGGGCCATACAATAAATGTATCATTTACATAGTGAAGCCAAACTTTAGGTGAGAATGGAGTAGTTTTTTATGGCTGTGGTTTAATAAAGTTTAAAATTTTCTATGCATTCAACATTTACTGATAGATGATAAAAATAGTCCAATATATTATCATAGTTAATACAATACTATTTGTTGAATGGATATCTAGCTACCTTTATCAAAAAATAAAACAAAAATGGAAATCTACTTAAATCTTCATTAAAAGTCTGGTAAGTACGAGTACTATGTTTTCCATTGTATCTGAATGACAATTTATTGAAAAATAATTTGATCTATATTTGCCTATTTTAGCTGTTTTATCAACCTAAAATGTTCTCTATTATAACACAATCTGTGTCTTTATTTCTTTTAGTTTCAGTTATTTGCTTACCTATTATATTCATTTTCTTTATTTTATCATAACTAAGTCAGTTCTTTTAACATTTAGTTATTCAATGAGCATCATCATCTATTGGCTCATCTTTGTCATTGGTTATGCATTATCTGTCTATATATCCTATCATACCCCCCATACCTAACACATAGAAAAGCATATTCTCAGAGTTATGGGGGTCATGTGTGTGCATTAATTGTGTATATTTTATCAGCAAGTATTATGTATGAAATAACAATTAATAAGTTTGTAAATAAAAAATAATATATTAATGACAAAATAAAGTAAATGTAATAATAAATAGCTAATAAAATAAATAATGAGGGTCTTTCTTTTGAGAGATTTTCTTTGTTGAGTGCTTTTCAAATTAGGAATTATAAGTTCAAATTTTTTATCACTTTGTAACTTTAAATGATAACTTTTCATATAAAGAAAATATGGCAAGAGTTTATTGATAGATAACTTTTCTGTATATAGCTTCATTTAATTTATTATTAAAAATTTGTAATATAGTTCATGCTAAAAATAATACAAGTTTGAATATCATATCCTTATAGTTCCTTCAAGAATAAAAAACATAATAATATCATTTGATAAATTCTGAAATAGTTTTCAAGCTTTAGTTTTTGTTAAAGTTTGTAAATGTTTTTTTCCTTTACTTGTCTTGAATATTCACAATAGCAAACAATATCAAAGTATTAAAATTCTTACTTTAAAATATCTTATCTTTATCTTGAATGTCTTTATTTTCTTTCTTTAGATATTTTCCTTTTTTTTAATATTGTTAAGTAAAGCATTAAAGGAAGTTATACAAAGTATCAATATCCGTATTTTTTTCTGACAATCTATTTACAGAGTTCTTTATCAAAAAGCAGTGTTTTAAAGTAATTAATAAGGAAATAGATTACACATTTGCACTGGGATCAAAACTAATGGGCTACTTACTTTAACTTAGCGCTTCATCGTCCATATAAGCCTTAGTACAAAAAGTATCTCCATCACTTCAAGTAAATTAAAATAATTAGAAGTTTATACTTTTTGTATATTTTTTTCTTCACTTAATAAATAATTGATTTTGCTGCTTTTTCTTTTTTTTTTCTTCTACTTCAAAAAAAATATGGGGGAGAATGAAAAATGCATCTTATTTTAATATTTTTCAACTTTATTTACATATCAACATTTCCTTTTGTATCTTCATAATTTTTTGTGATCATTTCCATAATAAACTTAGAATATCTTATTTTTAACACAGTGAAAATTAGTTAAATGGATATTTCACATTATTTTCCAAAAATAAAATAATGTAATTTTGGTATAGCTGATATAACTGTTACACATCTCTTATCAATAGGACTGTGAAATATTCCATTTCTCTGCTTCAATCATAATATCACCAATAATTTGTTTTAATATATAATTATTTTCTTGACATTTTTGTCAAACAATTTTTTTAAATAAAAGATGTTTCTTTATGGAAAAACCATTATATTTTTTATCTAAATCATTAATTCTTTAACAAACTAAAGACAACAGGGAGCACACCATCCTTGATCTTTCTTTAATATCAGCTCTCACATTTAAAATAGGCCATAAGTGGAGATGAGTTTGTAATCCTGTATTTTACTTCTGTTTTTTTTATCTTAGATATTTTTAGTTGCTTTCTCCTTTTTTGTGTCTCACTTGCATCTTGAATGGGAGATAAAGGTGGTGAATGCTTTAGAGCAACCGTTATTTATTGTCTAGAATTTCTTCTTGAGAATGGTCTCATTTCAGTTTTTCTATTAGTTTCATAATTTCTTCTATTTTTTGATGACTTCTATAAAGTTTATACCTTGGATTATAATCAATCTTGCATTTCTTTACTCTGATTTTGGTAACTCATATATACAGCATTTAAGAAATTTATCACATCTTCAATAGTCTTTCTATCAGTATTAATAACCATCTTCTCAATCCTGAAAGGTAAGTTGTGTCTTATTATATTTATTATTTTACTTTCAGTGGTCTCACATGCAGAAAATGTTTATAATTTGGTGGACTGTTGTTTAAAAAATTGTGTTTAGATTTCATGTTTTTTTATGAAATTTCTCTTGCATAATCTGGAACTTTCCTGTATTTCTTCTTATATTCTGGATAAGTAGTTGGTTTGCTTATCAGTGATTTCTACCATTCCTTAGTCAGTCCATTTAGATTGTTTTATGCAGGAGCTTTGCTCTTTTTGATTAGTTGATATGAATTAAAATAGCTTTCTAAACTATCTAGATGCTGGGTTGGTGTCTCTCCTGAATCACATCTAAATGCTCCTACCTTCAAAAATTGACTGATGCTTTTTATATTTTCACTAAGTCCATGTTGGTTTTTAATTAAGGTATCATCTTGCTTTTTTGAACCATTGTATCCATAGTGTTATGTTTGTTTTTCTCTGTATATTATTGTACAATCTCCTTCAATTTATCATAACCAGATTTTATGCAATTATAATGACAAACATTTCTTTTAATAAAGAATTCTCCATTTGAAGTGTTTCATTTCCTCATTCTTTACTTTTAGCCTCTATAATCTTTTCCCTGGGTATTATATTGTTTTTTGCACATTATCTTGATAAGTTTTAACAATTTCTTGGACCATATTGAGACACCTACAGACATTTTCTCTATAAACTTCAACTTTTTTCTGGATTTATTCATCTATTCCCTTTATTAGCACTTCCTTCAGGGTGATTATATTATTTTCTACTTCCTGTAATATTTCTTTCATGTTTTGTTTTGATTTGAACATAAACTTAAAGCATTTCTGTCATATTTTTTTCTTGATTTTTATTCATTTTATTATGCATTTCTTTTGTAATTTTTATCTATTATGCTTTTCTATTATTTCTATTAGCATTCTATCATTTTCTTTCTTTTGGTTGTTTATATTTTCTATCATTATCTTCATTTGATTATATCTTTTATCATTTTCTTTTATTTGATTATTTCTTTTATAATTATCTTTTTATTTGATTCATTATTTTAGGAATATTTCTAATGAGTGTGATCATTGCTGGCTTTTGCTCTTCTGGAACTTGAACAGTCAAACTATTTCCTTCAGTCACTATCTTGTCCCCACATTGGTTGACCTTTTCCAATATCAAGTGACTTTATATCTATTTGTTGTTCATTTTTTTTTAACCAAGTTAACATTAATTGTTATATAACTATTTAACAATTTTTCAAGTCATTATTTTTTTCTTTTCTTCTATCAATTAATATCAATGTCAGTTCTCAATATTCTTATCTTCCCTCCATCAAATTTTATCTTGATTTTTACCTTTCTTTAGTTAATCCAAAAAAACTCATACACATTTTTATATCCAAATATTTGGGTCCTATATAGGTGCTAATTTATGTAATGGTAACTCTTATCAATATAAGCAGCAGCAGCAAAATGTATAAGTATAATAATATAATGGTAGGAGCTAATTAACTTAAGCTCATTCTTTGAATAAATATTCATTTGCTTTAGCTACCACATAATCCAAACCTAACACATAGAAGAGCATGTTCTCAGAGCTGTGTGAAAGGGGTTATTCTATGAGTCATATGTAAATGTTAATTGTGTATGTTTTATCAGCAAGTATTATTTATGAAGTAACAATTAATAAGTTTATAAATAAAGAAATAATTTATTAATAACAAAATAAAATGAGTATAATAATAAATAACTAATAAAATAAATAAGAATTTTTTTGGGAGATTTTCTTTTTTGGATGTTTTTCAAGTTAGAAATTATAATATAAGTTTAAATTTTTATCACTTTCTAACTTTACATGATAACTACTCAGATAAAAGAAAAATGGTGATAGTTTGTTGCTAGATAGCTTTTTTGAAATAGTTTCATATTTAATATTAAAGATTACACTATAGTTTGTGCTATACATAATTCAAATATTATATTCTTATAGTTATTTCATGAGTAAAAAAAAACAATAATATCATTTTAACAGATTTCAAAACAGTTTTCAATCCTTAATTTTTTTAAAATGTTGTAAATATCCTTTTCCTTTATTTATCTTGAATATTCCCAAATAAACAAACAATATTAACACATTAAAGTCTGGCTTTAAAATATCTTACTGCTATCTTAAAAGTTTTTCTTCTTTCTTTAGATATTTTCCTTTTTTTTTCAGTATCATTAAGTAAAACATTAAAGGCAATTATACAAAGCATTAATATCCTTATTTCTTTTCTGGCAATCCATTTACAGTGTTCCATTTATCGATTGCAGTTTTTTAACTGGTGATAAGGAAAATAGATTGGGCATTGTACTAAGTAGATCCAATTAGCTATTTACTTTAAATTAGCACTTCATCTTCCATACAAGTCTGAGTACAAAGAGTATTTCCATCACTTTAAGTAAATTAAAATAATTAGAAGTACACACTTGTGTGTGTATTTTCTTTCTTCAGTTAACTCTTTAATCATACAAATTCTTATTGGCAGATTCAATTAAAGTTATAAACTTTTGATTGGTCAATTACAGTATCAGTAGTATAAATATATTTATCTTTTAAAACTATGACTGCTTTAGTTTAGTTTCTAAAATGCAAATTATTAATTCATTAGTTTATTAAAGGGAATGAAAGTTTTTTTAAAAATAAATTTCTATTTATAATTGATGAAAATAATCTATAGTGGTAAACATAAAACTATGTTTGTTACCGAATTATAAATTGAAGCTGCACTTGGTTGATCTTTCTTTGTCAATTTACCTTCATGTAAAATAAACATTTTTTAGGTAAAATCTGAATTCTTTTTTTGAAATAAATTATATTTCACATATATTTTGTAAAAATATTTATATATGTATAAAAAAGAAGATTATAAAATTATGTTTTCCCTTGAAAAATCAAAATGAAAAATTGAATTGTGAAAATTTATTGACAGGCAATCTCTGATAGAGAACAGAAGAAACAACCAATGAGCACTTTAAAAGGTCATGCTTACATCATTGTTATACTGTTAAATTTAAATATTATTGATTTATTAGTTGTAAATAAATTCAAAAGATGGCAGCATCATTCAGTAAAATTTTCGAACAGGATCTTTAGCAACAAGAGAATATACATGTAATTGGAAAACTATGGGTGATTTAGCGTGCAAATTGTGTAAGGAAGGTATAGAAAATATTAGGCATCTGTTGATTGAATGTAAATGCTTGAAAGCAGAAAGAGTACAGATAATGAAGTTATGGGAGAATATGTATGAACAAAGTGACAATACAGAAAGTGAGTTATTAGTTTTTATGCTGGGTTTGTGAAAAGATAAGGGGAATTTAGATTTAAAGGCCATAGAGTTGACAAAGATTATGTTTTGGAAATGGGATGGGGCAGAATATGGGAAGACTTAGAGTGGGGAATGGAAAATAAAGTGGCTAACAGGTTTATCTGGGCATAATTGCTGAGATATTCTTGACTTCGTTTAAGGAGAAGCTAAATACATCACATCACATCTTGATAAAATACCTGTAAAATTGACAAAATAACATTAAAAATAATGGTTTGAGTATGAGGTAAAGCTGCATATAAAAATGACCATATATTGCAGTTCATGGGTTAATATAATATAATTGATTTTGATACTTTTTCTTTTGACTTCAAAAAAAAGATGGGAGAGAATAAAAAAATCTATTTCATTTTAATATTTTTCAACTTCATATACATATCAATGCTTCCATTCTATTTTCACAACCTTTTGGGGTCATCTACATAATAAATTTAGAATATCTTATTTTTTTAACACATGGAACATTAATTAAATGGATATATTATGCTATTTTCCATAAATATAATAATGTCACTTTTTCATAGCTGATATAACTGTTACCGTATATATTTTTAATAATTTTAATGTCTGTAAATAAATTATGGCTATTAAATATGTAGTACTGAGAATAAAATTTATTCATGAAATTCTCAAATCATATTTTCAAAGAATCATTTGTGATAAACTTGCAAATAATCCCCTTTTCTCTTATCAACACTTTGTCTGACCTCTATATTGTCATATGATAAATAAATCAGACACTGATTCTCAAAAAGCTTAAAATATTTTTATTATTGGTAATTTTCTAGTGTTAATCAAACTATGTTTCAGTTTCATATTACAAAGTAGATAAAATTTTAATAATTGTTTTAAATATTTAGTGCTTAGAATATAAACTATATTTTAGAATATTTAAGTTTAACATCATTGCTATAATAACCTATAACCCAGATTTCTTATAAACTGGCAAATAATGACTGCTTTGGACCTGAATTGAGACTTTGTTTATGACTTTATTATTATAACCATTAACTAATAAGATATTACTACATTCTACAAAAGTATGAAGATAATTATCAACTATTACGTTAATAAATTATGATATAAAAGAATATTTATTACTTTGCTAAGTCAGACTTTTGATATAGTATCAAAAACCTGTCTTTAAAAAATAATAAAAATTGTTTTATACCAAAATTAATTACCATAATAGTTGATAATTATCTACATATTCTTATAGAATTTATTTTATTACATGTTACCTATAATACATACATATATTATTACATTGTAGAGATGCTGCCCATCCTTGCATATGTATTAAATTTATTATGTCCTGTACATGTGAGGTTCAGATTGACCTTAGGTCAACATGGGTGTGACAAGAATCTTGGCCTCTGGGTGTCCTTTGAGCATTCCATCATCAGATTTTCAATTGGATGGATGGTTGAAGAGTTGGAGTGTAGAGTAGATTGAAGCCTGTCCATTAAAGTATAAGGATTGTCTATCTTAATATATATCTGAGCACTTATAATATATATGTGTAGAGATGATAATCTGGATCAACTGATGATTGCTGATTTAGCATGAAATACATATATTGGTGATTATTTATCTTTTCAACATATATGTGTTTAAGTGTATCAGTGTTATTAGATAGAGTGGTGGGGCGTGTGAAAGTCTGTGCTCATATACCCTATACATTAATTTATTATTGTATTATTTGTTAGTTTGTCAAACCTTGCAAAGCAAAAATAATTATTCTGTGTATTACATTGTTGTTTTCATATAATTTTTTATTTAATATTAACTAAGGTAATATATATAATATAAATAAAATGTCCGTTAATTAAAACAAAATTGTAACTATAATAAAAATAATAAATTTAACCGTAACAAACTATTATAAACAATCCTTAAAATCCGAAGAAGTACTTTCGGTTAATTTTTTAAACCTGCCTCAACTTTCTGCGGATTTAAGGATTGTTTATAATAGTTTGTTACCGTTAATTTTATTATTTTTATTATAATATATATATATTCTATTTATGAAGACTAGCTGAAAATATGAAAAGATATTATGTTATATAAAAATTATAAAACAAAAAAAAATTAGGTTTGACAAATAAGTAAATATAGTAAAATTATAAAAAAGTTGTTAGATGTTCAGATAAAAAATAATTTGATTATTGATCTTAAAGAATGAAGGCATATTGAGCACATAGGATATAAAAAAGAAGAAAAAGATTTGGAAAAATGATATCTTGATCAAATATGCATGATGATACAGTTTTAATTAACTTATTTTATTCCTAACTAATGAACCAAATATTGTTAATAAACATTACTGCATTCTTTTACTTACTAGATTGCTCAATCAATGCAAAATGATCATTTGCGTTAACAATTCCTTAGCAAAATTTAACGAGTTATTTAAACAAGAGTTAAATCATTTAAATTCAAATATGAACAGTGCCTCATTTAGTTGAGAATCCTTACATAGAACAGCCACTGTAAATAATTATTTTATATTGTCTGAGCAATCTAATAAGCAAGGAGGTGCGGAAATGTTTATTAACAGCATTTGGTTTAATATTGCATTTATTAATAGTTTTAACAAGGCTGTAAACCTTAGCAATGAGCGTCTGAAAAAATCGTCACTAGGGACCTCTGTAGGTCTTTAAAACACATGCTTACGCTTTTCTTCATAGCGTAAGCATGTGTTTTAAAGACCTACAGAGGTCCCTAGTGACGATTTTTTCAGACGCTCATTGCTAAGGTTTACAGCCTTGTTAAAACTATTACTGAAATAATAGTGAGCGTTTAATAAAATTTATAATTGCATTTATTATATTTGACTTAAAAATTATTTATTTGCATGGACTCTGCCATGAATACTAGAACTAGGCTGTATATATAATATATATATTGATATGAAGATTTTTACGGATTGCATATATAAAAGACATATTTTTCAGGTTCATCCATGTTAAAAATTTTTAAATATTGATATACCAACATTTCAACTTGATCACACAAGTCATCCACTGGGTGATAAAAGATAGAAAGACACCCAGTGAATGACTTGTGTGATCAAGTTGAAACATCGGTATATCAATATTTAAAATTTTTTAACATGAATGAACCCACAGAATATATATATGTGTGTAAGGATTTTGGTAAAATTTTTAAAATTTAATCTAGTATTGTATTGTTTTATGGTTTTGCATATATATATATATATAAAACCATTATCAATCCACTACAAGATAAAGTCTCTCCAAGTTCAGTCAATCTTCTCTAATCTCTAGCCTTTCTTCTCTACATCACCCCTACACACTTTCTTATTTCAACCATCCATCTGATATGTGGTCTTTTTCTGGGTTTTTACAATTTCTATAATTTAGTTTAATATTTCAATTGTCTATCTATTATCATCTCTTCTAGCAATATGTCCAGGTCAACTCCACTTCAGTCTTTTAATTCTTTCAATGATGTCAGTAACACTTGTTTGTTCTCTTACCCATGTGTTTTCAATCTCTTCTTGAGTGGTGTGAAATCTCTGTATTTTTCTTCTAGCAAGTGTCCAAGTCTCAGATCCATAGGTAAAAAATGGTAAAACACATTTATCAAAAATTTTCCTTTTCAAACACATAGGTATATTTTCCCTTAACATTATATTATTTGTGCCAAAAGCACTCCAACCAAGTTTAATTCTGTGATTAATTTCATCCATTATGTTTCCATCTGTAGTAACAATCTGACCAAGATAGTTGTAGGTGTTAACTTTTTCTAACTCATCATTATCAATCTTTATTTTTCAACTTTTGAGAAAATCCATTGAACATTACTTTAGTTTTTTTAATGTTTACCTTTAGTCCTACTTTTTTTCTTTCATCTAATAATTCTTGCAATATATTCTGAAGCTCAGAAACATTATTTACAAAAATAACTATATCATCTGCAAAATCTAAATGACTTAAATAATCTCCATTTACTTTTATTCCTTTAACTTTCCATTTTAATCCACAAAATATGTCTTGCAGCTCTGCTGTAAAAAGTTTTGGAAATATGAAGTCACCTTGGCTTACACCTTTCTCAATGTTAAACTTGCTAGTATCATTGTATAATCAAATTGTTGCTGCTACATTTTTATAAATACTCTTTAGAATATGACCATATCCTGGGTCTATACCTTGATTATCCAATGCTTTAGTCACTGAAGAAATGCTTATAGAATCAAATACCTTTTCATAATCTACAAATCCAAAGCATAATGGCAACTTATATTCATCAGTCCTTTGTATAATTTTTCTCAATACTTGAATATGATTCATTGTACTAAAACCATTTTTAAATCCTACTTGTTCTTTTGGTTGATTGAAATCCAAAGTTATGTGTAGACAAGTTGTAATTATCTTGGTAAATATTTTGTATAAAACTGATAAAAGACTGATAGTTATTTAATTTTTAATATCTTTTTTATCATCTTTTTTAAATATTAGTATTAAATCATCTGGTGCATCTTTATTATTTAGACATTTTTATATAGCTTTGCCAAACAATTTTCTCTATTTCATCTTCATCATTCCACCAGAATACATTGCCTTCAAGTTATTTAAATTGTTAGCAATGCAACATTTTAAAAAAACTTTTTTTGATAATTTCTTTAAATATATCTTTCCAAGATTATAAAACCCACTTAAAATTATGTGTATATTGTTTGCATTACAAAGTTGGGTTTTTTAGTATAAATATTCGAATTTTTTTTCAAAGAAAACAAAAAAGATTTTAAAATGTGGTAGTGATATTTAATGTTACTAGTAAATCTTTATCCTTTTGATTAAAAACCTTTTCTAAAATGCAAAGTAATAATTTGTCAGATTATTAAAGTAAATGAAAGTTTTTTTAAAAAATTAATTTCTATTTATAAAAGATAAAAATAATCTATACAGAAAACATAAAACATGTTTGTCATCCAATTATAAATTGTAGCTAAATGTTATAATTTCTTTGTCAATTTGCTTTCATGTAAAAGTAATGTTTTCTATTAAAATCTGAATTATCCTTCTAAAGTAATATATATTTTTATAAACATTTTCTGGAAAAAATTATAAATGTGTAAAAAAGATTCTAAAACATATGTTTTCATTTTGAAAATCAAACTGAAAATATAAAAACTCAAAATCATTGGCAGGCAATCTCTTGTTTAGAGAACAAGAAACAAACAATCAGCACTATGGAAGACAGGTTTTTATTTCATTATAACATTAATTTATTAATTTAACAAAATTCTAAAGGATATTTAGTGTGGTTTTCTTGATAAAATAATAGTAAAATCAGCAAAATAACATTGAAAGTACTGATTTGAGAGAGAATTAAAGCCATTTATAAAATTAATCCAAAAAATATTGACATTTAATGTTAAATCTTTTTTCTTTTTATTTTATACAGATCAACAATCATAATACTATGCACATATATATCATAACACAAAGATCTGCCGTAATAAGATTTAAAATTTTTCACTCCCAACTTATGAGGAGCCCTCTTTTATGGGTTCAAATGTTTCATGTTGTATTTGAAATAATGTTATATATATAATGCCATTTGACTGATTTCAATGTACATTGACTTGACAGATGGGTAGTTTACTACTATATACCTGGCAATTTTTAGCTGCTCTGTTGATAATTTTTGCATGTAAATAATTGCACTTGTATTATTTCAGAAAAGCCATCTAGATCTTTGATAATGGCAATCTTCGATCCCATAAAAAAACATGTGAGCTCTATTAGTAAAAACTATTAAAATGTGAAAGAAATTATGACATATTATAATAAAGATGAAACAATAAATAATTTTCTGCAAATTCATTGGAATGATCAGGGTTTTCCTTAATTCCAAATAGTAGTTGTTGATCATACTGACTCTGAAGAAAAGCTTTACCAAGATAAAGCATCCATAAATTTTACTCATTATTAATACTTTGCTACTTCAAGTGTACATCAAAGCATCATAACATTTGTATAAAATTAAATCTAAATATTGATCAGGAAAATACCACTAAAGATGTGATGGAAAGAAAAAATCAAAAGAAAAAAAAAACTCCGATGAAGCAATTTTTCAAACAAGCACATCTTATTTACTAGTAGAAATGCTGTATATTGAATCTGAATTTTCTTTATCAATAACAGTTCCAGGTTTCAGGAACAATTCTGTTTTATAAAATTTTTTAAAATGTAACTTCACATTCACTTTTAAGATAAAAAAAAAATAATAATTAATTTTATCTATATCACCAACCAATCCTCATATTAAACCACTAAATATCACATGGAAAGTTTTGCCTCTGTTACAATCATCTTATTGTGAAAGATCAGTAAATAAGAAACTGTTTTTAAAATATCAGATAATATGAATAGTAATATTAAATGTCATACTAAGATTTTGTACTAAATGATTAGGATATCTATTCTAAAAATGGCAAATAATCAAGATATATACTTAAGTAAATGTAGAATTTTTGTGGTTAAAAAATACTTTCTAAATTGAATTTAAACATGGAAACATATAATGTATTTTACAATAAATCTATGTTTTGAGTGAAAGACAAATTAATGTTTTTGATCACTTGTTTTAATATAATTGATAAAGAGGATACTGTGTATGCAAACTTAAATGCATATGTGAGAGTTAACTGGGTTATAGTTTATTGGCTACATGTTAGAATAATAAAATAATTAATCTAAAAATTTGATTATCATTGTCATCTGGTGGCAATTAATTATTTTTGTTTACATAAAGAGCTCTAAAATAAAGTATAAAGACTGTTTTTGCCACCAGAAAAAAATGTGTTATATTCTTTTCTATAATAAGTTAATATTTTTGTAATAATAATATTATTATATGTACATTTTTGTTATATATAAATAAATTTGTTTTCAAAATAATATTAAATATACCTCAATTTACTTTTCATCCATAGCTCACTGAGCACACTTAGTATTATTAATATGCTCTATTGTGTTTTTAAAACGTTAGCTATAAATATACTTACTTCTTCAATAAACAATACAGATTAAAATACTTCATTGGGTTAAGGAAAATCAAACATCTGTGCAAATTTATTGCTGATTTTTCTCTAAAGATGTTAATTCTTTAATATATTATATATAACTATTATTTAAAGTTATTTATTTATTCAATACTTATATATATTTGTTATTAGATAAAGTACGAGATATTGAAATGGCCAACAAAGTGGAGAAAAGGACATTTACTTTAGAAGATGCTGTAGAAGTCGTAGGGTTCGGTCGGTTTCAGATGAAACTACTTTTAGTTTTAGGCTTATATTATGTAAGTTAACTTTAATTTTGTTCTTATTTAATTTCAAATTAATGAGCAATTATAATATATATTAGCTGTTTATATATGTTTCAGATGTCTGATGCCTTTGAAATGCAGTTACTATCAGTATTGGCTCCCTTTTTAAAATGTGAATGGCATCTAACTACATTTGAAGTGACTTTAATCAGTACTGTGAGTATAGTTATTAAAATTTAAAAAAGTATATACAATTATATATATATATATATACATTATATATATATATATATTGCAACAGGTATTGAACGAAATTAATATTAAGAACCAAGCAATGATCACAAACTGTCATGTATGTGGGTAACATATATAAAACATTACCACAAACAATACAATGTCAAACATTCTTATTTACAGCTCCAGGGTAATATCTACATGACTACTATCCCTGATGTTAACATACCCTTTCTCTTATATCATACTAGAGTCAAAGAAATACAAGAGACTCTTAAGTTACATTAAAACTATGAATATTGATTGTGATAAATAATACACAAATGCAGAATTATAATTCAAATATAGATTTATTAATGATATTAAAAAAAATAATATCAAGCAAAAACAAAGTAAGGTGTAATGTATAAATATATTTCTTTTGCCGATTGTAATATGGTAATTACATAAGTTATCATATATTAAATGTAAATATATCAAATTTAAGCGTAAACAGATAATATTATAATAACGTGAAAGCTAAACACCTTCAAACAGATATGCTTTAAACATGCTTATGTGACAGCCAATCAGATGGAATAATGGCATCACATGGGACTCTAAATTCTAAAACACAAGCCAGAACTATTAGAAAAAGATGGGACCCATCTTAATCTATGCCTCAATTTTATTTAAATAAGCCAGACTCAAGCATTTTGAACTAAGAGTGTGAAGCTTAAATACCTTCACATTAATCCACTAAATATTATATATATAAATTAACAACGCGAAATCATCCGATTTACAACGAAGCAATATTTTAAATCTAATGAAATTATATTAATAAATGTAAATATATCAAATTTAAGCGTAAACAGATAATATTATAATAACGTGAAGGCTAAACACCTTCAAACAGATACGCTTTAAACATGCTTACGTGACAGCCAATCAGATGGAATAATGACATCACATGGGACTCTAAATTCTAAAACACAAGCCAGAACTATTAGAAAAAGATGGGACCCATCTTAATCTATGCCTCAATTTTATTTAAATAAGCCAGACTCAAGCATTTTGAACTAAGCGTATCTGTTTGAAGGTGTTTAGCTTTTACATTATTATAATATTATCTGTTTACGCTTAAATTTGATATATTTACATTTATTAATATCATTTCTTTAGATTTAAAAATATTGCTTCGTTGTAAATCGGATGATTTCGCATTGTTAATTTATATATATAATATTTAGTGGATTAAATGTGAAGGTATTTAAGCTTCACACTCTTAGTTCAAAATGCTTGAGTCTGGCTTATTTAAATAAAATTGAGGCATAGATTAAGATGGGTCCCATCTTTTTCTAATAGTTCTGGCTTGTGTTTTAGAATTTAGAGTCCCATGTGATGTCATTATTCCATCTGATTGGCTATCACGTAAGCATGTTTAAAGCGTATCTGTTTGAAGTTGTTATCATATATTTTAAAAATGGATTTGGACATATTAAATTAAAATAAAAAGTGAGTTAATTATTACTACTAATTTGCAACGTGAGTTATTATTAACTTTTTGATATAAATTTTAATTAGTTTCATAGATTAAACATGATTAACTTTATGATTATATCTCTATTTTCACACTCTCTGGTACACTATAAGTATTTCCATAATCTCTGGATGAATATCTTGTTACAACTTAGTTAGATTTTAATAAAAACATAATTAAAGTGTCTGGTATATTAGAGTGGGATTCAACTTAAAGACTTTAACTACATCTATACAGAGATATAATTGCTAATGATCCTCACATTATGGCATTTTCACATTTTCAATATTGCGTATATTATACATCAAGCCAAAAAAGTATATTACAAACACTACTAACATATAAAACTCTTCATTGCAATGCTAGGTTCTAATAATAAGAGTTACCCGATAATAAACACTATACATTAAATAAGGTATGCCTTCGTTGGTTTAGTCATACAAGAAAAAACACATTCAGTAAGTTAATATAAAGCAGGAAATACTCAATTGCATGCGAGCAAATACATGGGAGCAAATAAAACACAGCAATGCAACATAAAAAAAATCCTTGAGTAATTATTGAGGAGCCTGGGATATAAAACAATACTTGTCTTAAATATGAACTGACACTTTCTTATGTTACCCTAGTGATCATAAACTATATTCAGATGTGAGTTCAAGACCCATTTGTAGAATCACTCCCTACACTATAACACAAACGTAAAATCACTTAATAGACACTTCATCCAAATACATCCCAAGACTATATTATAACGATCCAAACGAAGTGGGAGATCGCATCGCACCGCACCGCACTACCAAAGGGCACCATCTAGGCATTTGAGCCTAGAAAAATTTATAAAGTAGGCAGATACGCGCTGTTAGGATTCCACTTTATTTACATATTTAAATCGTTAGCCCATTGTCACTAGCTCAGCGGAGACGCCGAGATAAAAATCTATAAATTTTATATCTTAAATATAAAAGAATAAAATAATAAAAGCCACTGCCAGAAATTAACACAGAAAAATATTTATTTACGCACATATAAAATCATTCTAAATTCGAGGAATAAGTTTAACATTTAGATTTTTATCTTAATTTTTAATTTTACATTTAAAATAGCTTGCTATAATGTTTAATATTTTATTTAGAGGGTCGAGTATGAATGGACTACATAGGTCTGCATTTGAAAGGAAAATATTCTTCCCTGATTTAACCTTAGGCAGCAAATTTCGCAATCAACTGGCGCCAATCCATCTGATACATTCATGTATTCAATGTAGCATGATACGACAACACAAAATACTATATTGTCAGGAATGTACATCTGAACAATAAGTAGAAATAGAGAAGACATTGACTCTCCACCAACAGGAATGTGACATCTGTGGGCAAGTAGATCAATAAACTAAAAACTCCATAGGAATGGACTGCGGTCTTCTGCCGACTTACAAACCCATCCATAGGCAAACAGAGGGTGTGTGGTGTATATCTATAATCCTGCCCGTAGCGGATCTCATACTACATGTACTAATTACACAAATATATCCAATCCATTGAACCAATTCAACTACGAAATGAATAACCTAAGATTACCTTCCCTTAATACAACTTTACAAAACTATATAGCCATTCGCGCCCGATTTAATTTTAACATTTATATACGTTCGCACAGATTTATTTAAAAATGTTGGGTATAGATCGATTACACAGATTCCACGGTCAAAAACATTTCAAAATAAACATAAACGATCAAAATACAAAATTATTGATACCGACAATCGCAGAGGGAAACTTATAAGTAACCCAATAGTATTCACCATAAGATACTTGCATTGTCACCAATAACTTAAAAGACATCCGAATAAATACATTTTAGATACTCACCGTAAGGTATCATTATTTATCGAATGTCTATATATTTTGATCAAATATGAAAACCAAAATCTAATTAACCGCAAACGAATCCATGCAAGCGTCTATAGACAACTTAAATGTAATGCATTTAATAATTTCTCCAATAAAATATTACTACACATAAAAATATTAAAAGGGAAATGATTCTTTTCACAATCGGGAAAGATATAAAATTAACCATTATTAATTTGATTTAAACTTACAAAAAGTCAGATAAGAGTCCATTTTAAATAAGTCGGCTTGTTTATTAATTTGTTCAACTTGACGAAAGTTCTTGATTATTTAAAAAAAATTTTTAAGTTCATTGTTAACAGCCCACGGAAGAAGAGTCCAGGTTCTTGTTTTTCCACGGAGTTCTTGTTTGAAACCCGGTCAGATGTTCCGAAGGCAGCATTAGCTGGTTCCTTTTGGTATCACAATCAGTTCATTTTTTAAAATAGAGAGAGAGTGTGTGGTATTGCGTCTCTATCACCACTCTCAAAACAAACATCTGGAACTGCCCAATACTCAATATTTCTCCTTTTTATATTATCCACAAGGATTCACTGAACAAAACGTCACTAATCTGTTTTTTCGTTATGGTCCGGGCCAAGGCTTAGTGCTTCCATTTGTCAAGCTAAAATCTCTTTCTTCTCTTATCTAACTTTCCATCTGACTTTTTAATTAAACAGCTTTTAGATAATTAATAAACAATCATTTCCTTTTATAGATTACAGGACTTAATTAATACCTGTTTTTATTTTAACTTATATTAAATATTTTAATATTTAACTCTTGTATTTTTTTATCAAAAAAAAAATACGTTCAAATACCTTTTTTTATTTATATAAAAAAAAAATATTTTTAAAGTTTAGCATCTGTGCGAATATATATATTTAACAACATTTTAATTTTAGCATTTAGTTTTTTTTATAGATTTTTAATACATTTATTTTTATTTGCGAACTTTGTTTTTCTTTTAAATTAATGTAACGACATATTTATATATCGTTACATATCAGTAAACTTCCTCAAAAAACAAAAAACATTAAAAAAAAAAAAAAAAAAGAATTTACTTAGTGTTAGTAATTACGTTATACAAATTTGTTATATATGAAATTTCAAAAGGACAAAATTTTTTTTTTTTAAAGACAAAACAGTAATTACAAATATAATGATAAAAAAAAGTTGACTGATGATTCCTTACTACCAGCTAAATTTCTGCCCCCTCCCTTCCAAGTTTCATTTCTTCTACCTTTAACTATTACTTAGGCAAGTTGAACGATTAGATTTTAATTTAACAAGACTTTTTTTTAAAAAAAAAAATTATGATTTATAATTATTATTACGTTTTATTTATTACTTTTTATTCCTCGTATTTCTCTTTACATATGCGCAATTTTTCTTACTGGCAGCACTTTTTACACAAAATTCATAACTTTATATAATACAAACAATATATTCTGACCTCAGAAAAAATACCACGGGTTTCATTTATTTTTAACATTCTCAGGGCACTCGTGTTTATTCAAGATAGGAAATTTCAGCATCAATTCCCCTTCTCAGGGTCAATCTCTGAGGGTCGTGCCCCACGTTGGGCGCCAATTATAACGATCCAAATGAAGTGGGAGATCGCATCGCACCGCACCGCACTACCAAAGGGCGCCATCTAGGCATTTGAGCCTAGAAAAATTTATAAAGTAGGCAGATACGCGCTGTTAGGATTCCACTTTATTTACATATTTAAATCGTTAGCCCATTGTCACTAGCTCAGCGGAGACGCCGAGATAAAAATCTATAAATTTTATATCTTAAATATAAAAGAATAAAATAATAAAAGCCACTGCCAGAAATTAACACAGAAAAATATTTATTTACGCACATATAAAATCATTCTAAATTCGAGGAATAAGTTTAACATTTAGATTTTTATCTTAATTCTTAATTTTACATTTAAAATAGCTTGCTATAATGTTTAATATTTTATTTAGAGGGTCGAGTATGAATGGACTACATAGGTCTGCATTTGAAAGGAAAATATTCTTCCCTGATTTAACCTTAGGCAGCAAATTTCGCAATCAACTGGCGCCAATCCATCTGATACATTCATGTATTCAATGTAGCATGATACGACAACACAAAATACTATATTGTCAGGAATGTACATCTGAACAATAAGTAGAAATAGAGAAGACATTGACTCTCCACCAACAGGAATGTGACATCTGTGGGCAAGTAGATCAATAAACTAAAAACTCCATAGGAATGGACTGCGGTCTTCTGCCGACTTACAAACCCATCCATAGGCAAACAGAGGGTGTGTGGCGTATATCTATAATCCTGCCTGTAGCGGATCTCATACTACATGTACTAATTACACAAATATATCCAATCCATTGAACCAATTCAACTACGAAATGAATAACCTAAGATTACCTTCCCTTAATACAACTTTACAAAACTATATAGCCATTTGCGCCCGACTTAATTTTAACATTTATATACGTTAGCACAGATTTATTTAAAAATGTTGGGTATAGATCGATTACACAGATTCCACGGTCAAAAACATTTCAAAATAAACATAAACGATCAAAATACAAAATTATTGATACCGACAATCGCAGAGGGAAACTTATAAGTAACCCAATAGTATTCACCATAAGATACTTGCGTTGTCACCAATAACTTAAAAGACATCCGAATAAATACATTTTAGATACTCACCGTAAGGTATCATTATTTATCGAATGTCTATATATTTTGATCAAATATGAAAACCAAAATCTAATTAACTGCAAACAAATCCATGCAAGCGTCTATAGACAACTTAAATGTAATGCATTTAATAATTTCTCCAATAAAATATTACTACACATAAAAATATTAAAAGGGAAATGATTCTTTTCACAATCGGGAAAGATATAAAATTAACCATTATTAATTTGATTTAAACTTACAAAAAGTCAGATAAGAGTCCATTTTAAATAAGTCGGCTTGTTTATTAATTTGTTCAACTTGACGAAAGTTCTTGATTATTTAAAAAAATTTTTAAGTTCGTTCATTGTTAACAGCCCACGGAAGAAGAGTCCAGGTTCTTGTTTTTCCACGGAGTCCTTGTTTGAAACCCGGTCAGATGTTCCGGAGGCAGCATTAGCTGGTTCCTTTCGGTATCACAATCAGTTCATTTTTTAAAATAGAGAGAGTGTGTGATATTGCGTCTCTATCACCACTCTCAAAACAAACAGCTGGAACTGCCCAATACTCAATATTTCTCCTTTTTATATTATCCACAAGGATTCACTGAACAAAACGTCACTAATCTGTTTTTTCGTTATGGTCCGGGCCAAGGCTTAGTGCTTCCATTTGTCAAGCTAAAATCTCTTTCTTCTCTTATCTAACTTTCCATCTGACTTTTTAATTAAACAGCTTTTACATAATTAATAAACAATCATTTCCTTTTATAGATTACAGGACTTAATTAATACCTGTTTTTATTTTAACTTATATTAAATATTTTAATATTTAACTCTTGTATTTTTTTATCAAAAAAAAAATACGTTCAAATACCTTTTTTTATTTATATAAAAAAAAAATATTTTTAAAGTTTAGCATCTGTGCGAATATATATATTTAACAACATTTTAATTTTAGCGTTTAGTTTTTTTTATAGATTTTTAATACATTTATTTTTATTTGCGAACTTTGTTTTTCTTTTAAATTAATGTAACGACATATTTATATATCGTTACAATATATATATACACACACAGACATGTGAACTCATTCTGATATTGTACAAATAATTTAGGATGCATAGCCATAAGATAATTTACTAAATGTGAAACTGATATTTGATAATATTTAAAAAGTGTACTTTTAAATCTCTTTCCTAGCTAACATAAATAATTAATTTTTTACGGTTTCCTAATAATACTTGAGTCAATTCACAATTGATAAATTTTCATGTATGTCTAATTAATCTGAATGTTACCATAATTATCTGACTTAGAAATAAATGAAACGTACAAAAAGAAAATAAATTACTATCAAAAGAAAGAAAACCTTTGATCGGGGGCAAGGAATCGTGATAATTAAGCGTTCAATGCGTATTAAAATAAGTTTAGGTAAATTAAAATGCTTACTGGTTTAATAAATAATAATAAAAATATGTATTCACGCATATATCACTCGATTTATCAATAATAAATATATGTATTAATTACTATGACAACCAAATAAAAGTACACCCTCTGTCATTAAATATGATGGTTCAAATATACATAAAACTGCAGATATACGTAGGAAAAGGAAAAAGAACAAAAACATTAATTGATATAAAAGAAAATATGCAAAAGAAGATTAAAATATTCATTTACTAAAAAAAATTTAATCATTGAAAATCCAGGTTAAAAGTTTAAATGTCTTTTTATTTCAGAAGGTTTGAACATAGCTATGCTTTGTAAATCTTAGAGTAACTTCAGTAGGACATCTTTTTTAATTTGTGATTTACATTTTTGATTCCCATCAGGCTTTCAGATCATGTATTTAATTTCTGGAGCATCTTTTTCGTTTGTCGGCTTTTAACATTTATTAGGCAGACAGAATCTTTGGACGTTTTAGGTATCGAATCATTCATCATTTAACTAGTTATAAATGACTTATTATAGTAGACTTTTGTAGTTAAAACTTAGTTGTTAGTGGATAGTTACGAGGCTGCATGACAGGTTTGATGTTTATCTCATTTCTTACAAATGCAGGTATGTAAATATTGTCAGCAACAAATTGAGTTATATAACCATGACTTGAATTAACTTCATGCTGACACTTCTAAACCACACTTTCATGAGATGGCAGAGTGGAGCAGATACTGGCTTTCTCTACTCCCATTATTTCTAATTTCTTTGACATAGCTTCATGCTGCACTAGGATTGAAGCCCATTACAATATATTTTTCTGAGTTTGTATACGATTCATAAACAAAAAGTATCCAGATTTAGCTATTAAAAATTGTTTTCACTAATAACTTACTGAATCTATTCATCTAAAAATTTTCTGGAATTTCTTTTTACTAATTCATTTGGTTATTTTAATTTCTAAATATCTAGTTGTTTGCCCCTCATTTCCAACACAATTAGGGATTTCTTAACACCTTTTACTTCATTACTAACTGCTGCCAAAATATATTAATAACTTTTAGTGAAACTAAACAATGGGATATCTTATTAGTAGTGAAAAACAGATAATCTTTTCTTTTTTGACTGTTTTAATCACTTAGCAAATTCACTAAATCTCTTTGTTTGACTCATAACTTAATAAAGCTCTTTACTAGCAAATGTTTATCTCTAAATAACTGGGATTTCAGCACACCTGCAATTCATTAAGTCTTTATATAATGTGCCTAGCAATACTAATCCAATTATTTGTTTAAAATGAAATTAGAATCTAAATTATCTTTGAGTGAGTCTTTATATGACCCTATCCATGCACACGCATTCTTGTTTTTTTTAAATGTTTTTAACATTGAAAATAAATGACTTAATATGGAGCATATATATGGAAACTCATATAGATAGAGCATGAAGCATATATATGGAAACACCTATATATATATAAAGTTATCATATAAGTCTGAATAATACACAATCTTAAATTTGAATCTTGACCATGTAAAACTTGAAAAAATATTATAGTTCACAATAGGATATTTTTATTTAAATAGCGCCTATATCTAACCTAGTTATTTCATCAAATTAGTGATTGGAAAATAGACGATTTTTTGCTAGTAAAATAAGAATGGTAATTTTAAAATTTTCATCATTCAATAATTGGAAAATCTCATAATACATTTTTCTTCTTTGTCTTTGAGGAACTGCTAGTTTTGGATATTTTTAAAGGCTATTATGCTTAATATATAGCAACAGTTCATGATTCTAGTGAGAGAATAACTATGTAAATTCTATTGTAAGCAAAAAGAATGTCATGAAAGTTACGTTACTATAGCCTCTCTCTACCATCATTCTAAGAGTAATGCAATAATATTGGATATATATGATGCTACCTGATTAATACTATCTATAAACTAAATTACAGGTGTCATAATCATCATATAATCAACTTATAATTTGAATCGTTATTGTCAAATAATGCTAGCTTTTATAGGATTGTAATTAATTTCATTAGCCAATTTGAAATTGAATTCTTAATTATTACACACCTTGCATGACATAGTATAACTCAAATACTTTTTAGAATTTAGAATAAAAAAATACAAAAACTTCAAATAATAACAAAATAAATAATTTAATAAAAATAGTTTCAGATACCAAATTATTATTTGCATTTCATAAATAAAATTCTAGTTATTCATATTAATTTTGAACTAATAATTTTTCACTCAATGTATAAGTATTATATCTTCTATTTTTATTATGATGGACATCAGTTTAAGAACTTACATGAAACATTTTAAATCCAGTATAAGGGTAGTCTATTTTAATGTGTGATTTTAAATATAGATTAACATTAAGCGCAAGTCAAATATCTCTTCCCTCCTAAAATTGAAATGAGAACTTTTAATCCCTAACTACAAATGTATATAACATGGAGAAAAGAAATAAAATATTGCGCTTTAAATGTTAATAAATATTAAATATTAATCAATGGAATATATAATGGCATAAATAATAAGTTTTAAATATAAGTAAAATTTATTCAGAAAAGAAATTATACACTTAGTAAATGAATAAATATAACTTTCCACAACTAAGAAAAAAATTTTAATGACTTTTGAATCTTGTTGGCTAGTTCAAACTCCTGTAATGCACTCTATATTGTTTAAATCCTTTTTAATATATATCTTTTTCCGATAAGCTATCTTTATACTGAGGCATTTCTTCTTCTACTTTGAGGTTTTTTTCTTCAGGAAATAGTTACAATTCTATTACAGCTTTATAGTGAGATTTGGGCAGTCAAGTCTGATATTATTTAGTTAGTCACATAAAATTATCAAGCAATGTCGTAAACAGAAGACAACATTTTATAAGGTTATTCGGTATCTTGTTGGATTTTTTAAACTTTATCTTCAAAACTACAAATTATTTATTATTTTATCTGTGTTTATAAATCTATTTATCTTACAATTTCTCCAATTACACATGTATTTTTTTGCCAATCCTCCTCTATTTATTCACTTTGTGACCGATGTCTGTGTATATTCTTATTTTCATGTTTATCTTTTCATATGGCTATCTATTCATCTACTTCTCTATTTATTTATTATTAAGTGATTGATCTATCTTTCCATCTATATGTCTGTTTAAATGTCTCTGCTTTTATGTATATATATGTCTGTTTCACTATCTATTTTTTTGCATTCTGTCTTTCTGTCTATGCAAATATATATATATAATTATCCATATATTTAGCTATCATCAATCTGTTTTCCATATTTCACTATTTATTATTTTTGATTTATCTATCAATCTGCTTTATTTATCTTTCTATCTACTTATTCTTTTATTCATTCATTCTACATTTTACTATCTATTTATCTATCTACCCGCCTGCATATAATCTATATATCTCTTTATTCATCCATTTATTTATCCTTTATTGATTTATATATATATATTTGTCTGACTACCTAATAATCTGTCTATCTATATATCCATCTATCAATCGATATAACTACTTACCCAGATATCCTTTTATTATGTCCTAAATGTCTATTTACTTATATACCTATTTAACTGCATACCTTTTTATATGTTTATTTATCCATCTATTTACCT
The DNA here is from genome assembly GCA_028023455.1 of Epiperipatus broadwayi. NCBI lineage: Eukaryota > Metazoa > Onychophora > Udeonychophora > Euonychophora > Peripatidae > Epiperipatus > Epiperipatus broadwayi. The sequence continues at coordinate 1,086,377 of JAQFVV010000300.1, forward strand.
AACTATATATATATAGTTAGGTAAATAGATGGATATATATATGTCTATCTATCTATTTATCTATCCGTCTATTTTAATATGTGCTCAACATCAAACAAAGTTATGCACATTTTAAGATACTTCTTGATTTACTTTCCATGCTATGATAATAAGATTAAATGTTTCTATGTATTACATAATCCATAAATAACTTAGATTATATGTAACTGAAAAGGAAGTATTGAAATCTTCAGTTAATTCCTGTTCAGTTACACTTATTTTTAATATATATATATATATATCGTGTTTGGATGAATCTGAAGATGCATATAATTTGTAAATAAAATGTGTTGTGCTTGCATCAGATACATTTATTCAGATGATAAACAAATTTAAATATTTTTGTAAACATATATTTCAAATATTAATATTATTTAATTTCTATTTTTCTACAAGTATTGTATGCAAGTGTGCATTTGTGAGCATTATTTTTACACTCTGACTATAATAATATGTGAAAAGATCATTGTAGTTAGTTGAGGTACTAATACTAACTATTAATTCAAATTCTACTGTTTTTATTATTTTTTTACTATTTAAAATAATATTGTTTATGTATATTTCAGGTTGTATTTATAGGAATGATGCTTTTTGCTCCAGTCTGGGGGAAAATGGGCGATTTATATGGGAGAAAGACGGTAAGTGTTTTAACTGTCATGGAATTGTCTTCTTTTTTATATAAAATAATTTTTAGCATAATAACAAATATTTTTCAAATAAGAAAATATTTTATTACTATTACAAAAAAATCACATTGTTTATATTTTTTTAAATAATTAAACCACTTTGTGTTCAGAAATATAAATCATTATTACTTGTGTGATTTTCTGATTTATTTATTTACAATATTTTCTGTAAATGAACGTTAATATAAATATTAAAAGATTGCACAAAGATAATTATAAGATTAATGATATGGAAATATTTGCAAATATTAACTTTAGAAAAAATATAACATTTTCGTGAATATTGTTAATAAAATTTAAAACAAATTTGGAACAAAAATAAATAAATTATTACAAAAACTATATAAATCCATGTTTAAAATAAAAACAAAGAATATGTTTATTAAAAATATTAATATGAATCAAGTTAATAATTAAATATATAAAAAGCTGATTGAAAGCAAAATAAATTAAAGTAGTATTTACAAAACTTTCTAAACAAAGCGTATGTGAGGCTTTTTTTTTGCATTTATTTATTTAATTATTTCATTACAAACAGCGTTTACAAACACTTTATATATATATACTTTTATTTTATTTTTAAATAAGTTTAATTTTTAAATATATATTTTTTTTAATAATTTCGTGGTTTTCTTTCTTCAGATTGAGCGGATTTTTTATTTTTTATCAAAAATTTCTATGCAAGACAATTTGCCAAGGCCCTCCGACAACTATCCAGAAATGCGGAGTCGCATCACTTTTTTGATTATGCAGTTTGCCATCTTTCATATTGAGCATAATCTGACATGAGTCTGTCATTAAATTGTGAACCAGGGTCGAAACAGATAATTTTATTAGCCCCAAAACTGAAATTTAAAAAAACTAGTAATTTTATACATATATATATAATGAAATTTAAATATTTACAAGAAATTTAGACTAATGATTTAATACATTGTACAGGTTTAAACCTGCATTTATATATGTAATATATTCAGGATTCGAACTCAAACTTTCACACGACCCACTACTCTCAATGCCATCTCATATTGCTGCATGTGGGTGATCAGGTGGGTCAGCAATATGAGATGGCACTGAGAGTAGTGGGTCGTGTGAAAGTCTGAGTTCGAATCCTGGCTAATGATTTAAAAAAATAGAACTATAATCACAATTTTGAGACGAGAAATAAAAGAAAAATATTTGGTATATATATATATAAGTACTTTAAGTACTGTTGGGTTAGGTATTTTATTGTGAGTAGAGGAATAATGAAAATATAAAAATAGGAAGTTATAGTAGATGATAAACAAAATGTTAAACAAAATGAAAATAAAAACTTGATAAAAAGCTATGTAAAACTATCTTCAATATAACCTTGCAAATACTGATTCTCCAAAATTATCTTCAATGGAAAAAATGCATCACTTATTGAGTTAATCAACTGGTAATTGATGAGAGATTTTACTGGTTTTTTTTTTCTGTTTTGTCTTTTAGTTAACTATAGTTACATACTCATTTCTTAACTAATAATTCAATGGAAAGAGATGGAGTATCTATGAAAGAGTTGCTTAGCGGGGAGGGAGGTGAGATTTTTGATAATTTTTAGTTACTTGAATTTTAAGTTTTTAGATTCAAACTCCACGACAATGGGCATGGAAACAGTTACGCTAATTGCTGCAACAAAAAGTCATTTAGATTTTTCTATATTCATTACGAAAAAACAATTAGAAAAAAATGACTTCAATAGGAGGAACAGCATAAAAGAGGCCAAAATTAAGAAAATAAAGATCTTTGGAAATATTACTTTAGTCTTTGGTTTTTCTTCTTACTTTTATCTGATAGTTATTGCTACATTTCCTAAATCTTTGAAACATTACTTGCAAAAACAATCGCATATCTTCAAAATATACAACGTTTAAATAATCTCTATGTATTTATATTTTTTTATCTTCCCATTTTAATCAATAAAACACTTTTTGTAAAATGGTTATCTATGTTAATCTTAGTGTACTTCATGTAATCTAATTACTGCTATAACATTTTGATGAGTAACTATCAAAATATGACAATATCCTGAGTTTATCTATATATTGATAATGGAAAACTTTATTCATTGTGGAAATAATTATAACCAAAAACATTTATATAATCTACAAATCCAAAGCATAATGGCAACTCGTATTCGTTGGTTCTTTCTAAAAATTCTCTCAACACATGGGTATGTGCCATTGTGCTAAATCCATTTTTAATTCCAATTTTTTTATTTTTTTTAGTTAATTTCAATTCAAAGTTTACTGTAGACAAATTGTTGGTAAAGCTTTTGAGCAGACTTTGACTAATAGGTTTGTAATTTTTAATGCACACTTTAATATCTTTCTTAAATATCAATATTATTACTGTTCTTCCTAATATCTGATAGATCTTTATCATTTAGACATTGAATACATAGTTTTGTCAATTTTTTTTTTATTTCTTCACCTGGTTCTTTTAAAATATCAGTAATAATGTTATCATCTTCTGAAGCTTTTTGTTTTTATAAATTTAAGTTAATATCTCTTTATTTAAAATGCTTGGCACTTCAGAAGATGAAGTGATTATAGTGGGGGGGGGGAGGTTCTGTTGTTTATAATTATATAAAGTTTTGTTAAACTCTTGCACGTTGTGATGTCATTTCTCTGTTTAAGAATATTTCCAACTTTTCCTCTTATTGCTGAAATAACTTGTTTCACACTTTTGAAAGTTTTCTCCCCTTCTAGATCTTTCTTGTCAACTCACAATATTTCCCAGATCATTCAGTTTTTGTACACTTTACAGAATTTCAGTTATTCAGTGTTTTTTTTTAATGGATCATTTTTAAATATTTTAATACTCCTTTTGAGTACATTTTATTATCTCAGTTAGACATTTACTGGTAAATTATTTTAATTTGCATCAGCTATTTTTGTTATAGTTCTTAGTAGACTATCAGTGACCTTATTGATCTTAGTTAAGCTTGATTCATTTTCAAAGTGTTGCAATACATTAAAGCAATTAGCATGTTCTAATTAAATTCATTGGTGTATCTCTGAAGATTAGAAATATGAACTGTCAATGCTATCTTTTATAATAATTTTCATCTCTCTAATATTACATTTATACATATTTTACATCTCACTAAGTTACGATTTCTTCTTGTGTTGAGTAGAATTAAAATTGTTACAATTCTGAAAGATATTTTTTCAGTTAGTCAAAATACAATCTAAATTTTTTTGCACTTTTATTGAGCTGATTCCATAATCATTTTCATTTCACATTCTTTCTCAAAGAAAGAATTCATAATTTTCTGTTTTTATACTTTTCTCATTTTAATACGTTTGTGTCCTTACACTTTTTTGTCACTACAGATTACATTCTATTTTCCATTTTTTTTCCAATTTTATCAGAAAACTTTTCAATAACAATTTTAAAATGTTGCTTAGTCTAGTCAAAAGCATTTTGTATATCCATATAAAAATCTTTTACATCTTCATTACAGGGCAGAAATCTGATTTATTTTCATATGATAACTGCTATTAAAGTAAATAAACAAATCTTGCTACTCTTTTTGGTACACCCACCATCAATCTCAATGTCTCCCCATTACTTGTCATTCCAATATTTTACAAATTACACCACCATTTTTCAAACCAATTGTCTTTTCACATTTTTCTTTTAATTTCACAAATTCCAATGACATCCTCATTTAATATTAGACAATTCTTCTTTCAATTTATGTAATCTTTCCTTCCTTAAAAGTGATCTACAGTTGTAAATAGTTAAATAAAAGGTCATCATCAAATACCATTCCTGGGTCCATAATCAGAAGATTCTATTATTATCTTTCTGATGACTTTATAGCCTTCTGGGAATAATGCCCATAATTTAGACTTGTCTGTCATTATTGTAAATATCTAATAAAAAATTAAAAAGTCAATAAACTCATTTATGCTAGCTAATTCTTATTGATAGGCAGCTCACCCATATTCATTTATTACATGATTAATCACATGGTAATATCTGCAATGACAAGAATGTATAAAGTGGAAATTAGGAATTTGCCCTTTGTGATCTCTTTAAAGCCTCAAATAGGAATCAAAATCTTTTTACCATTAAATTAGAAAATTCCTTTTTACTTCCATATATATATATGTGTGTGTGGGTTTGTGTGTAGAACAGTAAAGGAAAAGGCAGTACTCATCAGACTTGATACTCATCAGACTTATCAAATGTCAACTGATTTTATTCCAGCATCATGTGAGTTTATTTTCTAACTAGATAAAATTCACTAACCAATATTGGAGAACCAAATAACTTTGTCCTTGAGTGGTCAGCACAGCTGCCTTACAAGTAGTTGTCCTCGGTTAGCAGGTTTGCTTCCAGGCCGATGCTCTGACACATGAAAAAAAATTTAAAAATATCAAAAACCATATTTACTAATCAATAATGAATGTTTAACAATAGTTACTATGATTAGCTACATGAGAAAAAACTCAGCTTTGTTAAAAAAAAGTTGATTCAATCTGATTTTAGTTCAGATCAGGTATGGTAACAGATGAGCTGCCATTATATGTCATGACACACACACACATATATATATATATATATACAATTCTGAAAATTAATAGGAAAGAATTTAATGTAGAAATAGATTTGAATAGAAAGCAATTAAATGTCTTTATTAAAGTATTATTGTTTTTAACAAATTTAATAGACATTAGTAGTAGTAGTAATAGTGTTGGTGGTAGTGGTAGCAGTAGTGGTGGTGGTGGCAGGGGTGGTAGCAGTGGTAGTGGTAGTAGCGGTAGTGGTGATAATAGTAGTGTTGGCAGTAGGTGGTAGTAGTGGTGATAGTAGTAATAGTAGTAGCAGCAGCAGTAGTAGCAGTAGTAGTAGTAGTAGCAGTAGCAGTAGTAGTAGTAGTAGCAGTAGTAGTATAATAATAATAATAGTAATAAATGTGGTTTTAATTTCTCCTTATTTGTAAAAAATGAAAATACTTAATTGTAAATTATTAGAGAAAAAATATAGTTAGTAATAAATTTGGCTGAACGTTTTCGAGGAACCGTGCCTCATACTCATAGCCTTCGTGAAAATGTACTTGATATATGTAAATGAGAATATTCAAATGAGTTATTGTTAAGTAGCCCATTTTTTCGAAATGTCAAAGCATGTGTCTCTTCTGTTGATTGCATGGATGTCTCTGTTAATGTAGAATGCCTCTTTTATCTTTCTCCTGTAGTCGTTTGGTTCTGAGCATAAAATAACGGGGTTCAGCCAAATTTATTACTAACTATATTTTTTCTCTAATAATTTACAATTAAATAATAGTAATAATAAAACTTATTTAAATCAAACATATTTGCAAGTGTAGTTACATTTATAAGAGATTTGTTTTATTCTCATCTTTAACATGATATCTCTTAATGTGTTTAATAATTTTCAAGTTTCTTTTTCCACATAAATAAATTCAAAAAATGTGTTCTGGATGTAATAAAAATTTAGTAACTATTGTAACAAATAATGTTTTGTAGGGTATTTTTGGCTTCATCTAGACTTGAATCAAGATCTTTAGTTTAGTAATACAATATATAATCATTGAGTTAACATCTCACAGTTTTTAAATCTAAACTTAGAAACAAAATTACCTTGTTTGTTAGCCAATCATATTAACTTCCAACAGATTTATTCTGTAAAATTTGCTTAATGTGGTAACACTAATACTTTCTGATTGTGTCACTCTCATGCCCAGTAGTATGTGACCTGGCTATTTTGAAATACGAACTCTAATGTATTTTATATATTAGTTCACAGAGGGCAATACTGGATTTCTTAATCATGTGGGGTGATTTAATGCTTAATATTTGTATATTTATTTCAGTATAGCGTTATGCACTGTGATTATTATTATATATATAATGCAGCATAATATTTTTTATTTTATTTTACTATGTATGTAAGAATTTAATTATTATTTCATTTTCTTTGTTTTCAGACTGTTTTATTTGTGGCATGTTTCACATTCTTTTTTGGTTTTCTTGCATCTTTTAGTCCTACTTATCCATTTATTATAATTACTAGAGGATTAGTCGGTGGAGGCATTGCTGGGTGTTCTCAATCGTAAGTATATATAATTGATAACTGTATTTATAAATAGAAACAAATGATTCTATTGTTAATAAAATATTTTTGAGTTTATTATGTATGTATATGCGTTAAAATGAAGATTTTTCTTGATATAACTTAACACACATAGAGTGATGTAAACCAACTTATAAATAAAAAATTTAAAGAACTTCAATTTTAGTGTTACATAATGTACTATTTAAAAGTAAATAAAATTATTGTTATTAAACAGTGTTAATTTTATTATTAAATTTTTCTATTTTTGCATACACTTTCACAAAGATTTTAATATTTTATCCCAAAACAAATAGACAAAACAAATTATTTTATGTTTGTTATTAGTTTCTATTTAGTCAAAATTTCTGATAATATACATATTCAAATTAGACATTCCAAATGTTGTCAACAACAATGTGAACAACCTCATTATCAGATTGCATAAAAAGTACAAAATGATTATTTACACCTATTTTCTCAAATCTAATAAAATAGCCAATCTGACAAATCACTTTTAGAAATACCACTTGTTATTTTGTCATCTTTATAGCATCCATGAAAACATATATAAATGATCGTTTTTTGTTTGCAAATGCAATCTCTAAAAGTGTTTGGAATAGTGATATTGACTGCTTTTGAAAAATTTTAATTTCAATGTTTACATACAATTTGAAAGTGCTGTGCTTATTAGATATTGCATATTCAGATAATTTATAAATGTTACTTATTCAAATTAACAATTTAAGATTATTTTCTGGATGTATAAACACCATCATATCAGAAAAATTGATGCAATAAATGTTTCCACTTCAACAGCTAACTTTTATCGTAATCAATATAACACTCATTAGCATTGATATAAATAAATCTCTCCCAAAATTCCTTTTTTATATATATAAAATAAACTGCCAATTCAATTTACTTCTGAATTAACAATGAATAAGGTAATGTACTAAATATACTAAATAAAAATTTTACCATGCCGTTATCCAATCTCCGGTGGTTGTTTATTTATTACACATTTTAGGTAATTTTACATTATTTAAACACACATTACATTATACATTAATTACACATTCATTGTAATACTTGCATACCATGGATAAAAATTGATCTGAATTTTTGCATTGGACAATGGTAATAATGCATAGATTTAAAAAAAAATCAGAGAGGGTGCTATAAGACTCATGAATCTGATTGGTTAAAATATTCCTAGCACTGAAGATTTAATTATTGTGTATATATATATTTAATAGTATTTGTGTTTCTTATATGCAGAATTTGAGATTTTTGATTCTATACAGCATGACATAATTAATAATTTAAACACTATATATGTGTACAATTCCTCTTTGCAAACAAGCCTATCGCATTTATAATAAAACCAGCATGCATATATAAGATGAATCTACACTCTAGCGTAAAAACCGTTGTTTAAACCTATAAATTGTCTGAGAGAATAGATTGATATTTAAATATAAGTAAAGTCTGTTTTGAATTTGTTGCACTAGATAATGGTTAATAATCTTATATCTATCTTTTTTACCCAGTAGAGGATAAGTGTTAACTTATTGAAACATTAGGAATAAATTTATTTTATTTTATTAAACATGGTTACTCCCAAAGCATGCTTCATAAAACATCTTTCACTCAAGAAAACAAGCATTTCAATATATATATATATGTGTGTGTGTGTGTGCGCGCACGTGTGTATAATAATTAAATAATTCAGATTATATGTAACTGAACAAAAGTAATTGAAGCTTCCAATAAGTTATATCATGCTTGCAACCCTATCACAACCATTCATCAACCCAGAAGTCAGGCCAATCTCTCAGACTGTAGATACATTAGAAATATACACTTTGTCAAGTAATTCATATAGCACATATGATAATTTAACTTTATATACACATTATTTCTAGAGAAATTCTAATCTTAATTTATATATATATGTGTATATATTATTAATTACAATTCTATCACTTATTACTGAAACATATGATCAATGATATTTTTCAAGTCTATTTTAAAAGATTTAAAGTATAATAAGAAGTAATCCATTTTCTTATTGTAAGAAGTTATTGAACATGGCCGCTAGAGGTCAGTTCAATTATTATTTAAAATAGACTTGGTAAATTTTACATGACATTATATTTATTCAATATTAAAATAATATTTATCATTATATATATCATGTCACATTTAAAAAGGGATTTTTTTTTTTTTGCTTTCCTGTTAGAAGGTATTAAAAGCCATTATAATTAAATTTAATATAAATGGGATTTGAAGAGTTTATCTTTCAAAATAGTGCACACAAGTGACAGCAATTAATTTATTAAATCACATCACCACAAACAATATTTTTAAACAAATCAATGGAATATCAGTAAGCTGTTGTCAAAATAACATTTAGATATCACAGTTTAGTGCAGCCACATTGCCTGCTGTATTTTTATATGCTCCTTTCATATATTGTACATTGCATAAAACAGTTTGTGTTTATTGACAATCTTTGATTATAATAAAATATGTAGTGTTTGTTGAAGTGCAAATGTGTAACACTTTTCAACACACACATGTATAATAGTCTCTTATATATATATAGTAGGCATATATAAATTAATATTATAGTATAACAAAATTTTAAATAATAATATAGTTATTAATAATAAATTTAGGATTCCTATTTACATATATAGTTATTGTGTTTTCATTCTTCACATTCTTCCAAAAATTAAAAACTTACTATATTGTAGCTTTATTTTTTTTAATAAATTGAAAAGCACTGTCAGATATAATTAAACACACTCTAGATATCTTTTTCCTTCAACAACTTTTTTTTATTATGAAAATGTACTATTAATTATTATCAGTAGATTATGGCTTTTTTAGTTGTTTTATTATTTTTAAATCCACATCAGCTTCAAAATCTATGTAGTCATTTTTTACTCATTTCAGATTATTGATTAAACTCTTCAAACTTTAAGCATTTTGATGCAATACAAGAATGTTTGCAGTTCTTAGTTTCTGTCACTACTAAGTCAATACCTTTCATTTTATAATTTTAAAAAGATTCTTTAAGAATTTTTTTAAATGTTATAAAAATTTTTGGTTTAGGCTTAAAAAATATTTTATTATGTGAAATGCTGTATCTCATAAAAGTAAAACATAGAATGCATGTAACAAACACAATTGCATATGTTGCTCTGATATAAAAAAAAATGGTTATTGTTGCATCATAAAATTTTACTAAGTTTATGAAAATTAATATTTGTATTTTTATATATTTAATATTTGAATACAAGTATAATTTATACACTTGGAGTTTAGATGTAATTGTAGGGGATTTGAACACAGACTTTCAAGCTCCTACCACTATCTACTTTATCTCATACAACTGATACATGTGACCATGCACATGTAAAAAAGATAAATGCTCTCCAATTAATGTATTTCATGCTGAACCAGAATTCATCACTTGATCCAGATCATCATTCCCCCCACACATATATAACCAGTGCTCAGTTTAAATTAAGAATGCAAATCTTTAAACTTTAATGGACAGGCTTCAGGGTAGAGTATATTGGATCCTGTCCATTAAAGTTTGAAGATTTGCTACCTTAATATAAACCAAGCAATGATTATATATATATATATGTGTGTGTGTGGGAGTTAATAATTTGAACCAACTGATGAGTGCTGGCTCAGCACTAAATATGCATATTGGAGATTATTATTTATTTTTTTCATGTATTTCTTTATGTATATCAGTTATATAAGATAGAGTGGATAGCTGAAGGAAACTTGAAAATTTTTGTATATTTACATTTTTCTTTGGATAGCATATTATTAAAATAGTGTATATTGCTACAGTTCATATCATGGCTTTGCTTATTGTGGTAAAATGTGCATCTGTTTCATGTAGGATTATAACAAATAAGCTGTAAATTGTCTTTATCTCATATGGTGTGTGTGCTTAACATCTCACTAGTAATTTAAATCTTAGTCATTTAGTGCAATGATACAGTGATAGACTTAACAGCTAAAAATGCATTGGTTAAAGTTCAACTTTATTATTTCTAATGCTTGAATGTCTTATGACCTTCTATATGACAAACCATATGATTATTTTATATAATACATTACAATAATTTAAAGTTGTAATTATAAATTTTATTAAACGCACATTATTATATTAAGTAATATTTACTAAGGCTGTACCTTAGGAATAAGCGTCTGAAAAATTCGAAGGTAGGGACCTCTACAGGTCTTAAACACAAGCTTACGCTATGAAGAAAAGAGGGAATCCTTCTTTACTTCAATCTACTTTTATATATGAATAGGTGAAGCTGAAGTGGTTAGATCTAAGAGTGTGAGGATTCCCTCTTTTCTTCATAGCATAAGCTTGTGTTTAAGACCTGTAGAGGTCCCTACCTTCGAATTTTTCAGATTCTTATTCCTAAGGTACAGCCTTAGTAAATATTACTTTATATAATACAGTAAATTAAACAGAAAAATACATTCAATTGAATTTATTTACACTTAAACACAAAGAAGTCACATTTAATAATAAATAAATGCAAATATTGGATTATCTGCTGGTGCAGGAATCAGGTGTTCTAACTTTAGTCTATCTGACAAGGATAGGTTAATATACAAAGTGCATGTGTAATGCAAGAAAGTATTCTGAAATTTTTTACACTGGATAATAGTTTACAATCTAATAAGTTGTGATTAAATGGGAAAGTTATAAAGTTTCAACTTTAATAGGTTAGACAAATACATATTAAATGAACAATTAATTCTAATTGTGCAAATAAAATTAGAAATTGTATTCAATGAGTTGCATGGATATCTTTATTGATTTAAATTTCATGCTTAGCAATATTGGAGTTTGTTAAAACATCCACATAATAACTTGAGAATAAATGAAAGTGTTTTATTTTTATTAATTGCATCGAAAATTTGACACTAGAGGGTGTTGCATTAAATTTTATAGCACAGTGCACGGATAAGACAAAGAGCTAAGTTAAAAAATTTTAAAAATTTTTTTTAGTTTAGTGTTGTTTACATGTGCATTGATCTTTTGAGAGCAGCAATATAAAGAGTATTGATTGTGTATGAAAGTATAAATTGTGACTGAGAGAGTGAGTTATTTGAAAGATTGAAATTTTTTTTGTGTTTAACTGTTTGAAAGATTTTCGTTTGCCATTTTAGGTATAGTAGTTTTTTTTTTTAAAAAAAGTTGTTCTTGTTGAATGTGTGTTAGTGTAAGGATAATTATAAAAAAGTTGTATGTAAATTTAATTCGTTTTAGTTAAGTTTGTTACTGAAAGTTTTTTTTACATTTTAAAATAGGCATTTATTTTGAGAAAAAAGGCAACATTTGGGAGCCTAATGTTAGAAAACACATGGTTGTGGTTATAGTTTGATCATGTTTGGGAAAAAGTTTTTATTTTTTCTGTATAAGGGTGTGTGAAGAATAGAAGAGGTATTATAAAGAGGTACTTATAAAAATAGTTGTATGCAAGTTTAATTCATTTTAGTTAAGTTTGTTATTGAGGTTTTTTAAATTTTAAAAGAGACATTTATTTTGATAAAAAAGTTAATGTTTGGGAGGTCTAACATTAGAAAATATTATAGTTTGATCAAGTTTGGGAAAAAGTTAAAAAGTTTTTATTTTTCCGTATAAGGGTGTTTGAAGAATAGGAGAAGCATTATAAAGTCAAATATTCAATAGGTGAATTGAAAAATAAGAATATGGATTGTATTTGTATGGCACAGTGTATATACGATTGGCAGAAAGGAATTAGATGAGCACTAGTAGAATGTACAGTGTGTGCTGAGGTGTATTATTTGAAATGTTTGAATAAGAATAGGAAGGATGTGACAGTTTTCTGGTTATGTAGTCAGTGTGTAAATGTAATTAAAGAGGTGAGAAGTGGTTTTTAAGTATAGGTAGTCTAGAGAGAAAGTCAGAGGAGAGGAAGCAAAATGTAGTTAAGGAAGATAGGACAGAGTATGGTTTTAGTGGAGTGACAGGAAATATGGGTGGAAAAAGTAGTAATGCAATGGAGATGGTTAGACAGAGAATAAGTAAGATAGAGGAAGCAGTGAAGGATGTAGACGCAAAATTAAAATTGTTAGAGACAAAGTGTGAGGAGATAAAGGAATTATTGAGTAGAAATGATAAGGAAGAAATAGATAAGGAGGTCCAGAAGATTACAGATGGAGTAGAGAAAGTAGATTATGAGACAGTGTTGATAGGAGATTCACTAATAAGAGAATGTGGGGATATGATTGCAAGGGAAAATAGAAGCAGGTATGTTAGAGTATGTATGCCTGGAGCAAAAATTAGGGATGTGACAGATAAAGTAAAAAAGCTAGGTAGTAGAGATGTATATGTTATGGTAGGGACTAATAATTTGTTAGAGCCATCAGAGAGAGTAATGGATGAGTGTGTAGAATTGATTAGAAATTTGAAGGAGATTAAAGGAAGAGTAGGGGTAGTTGGAGTATTACCAAGATTTGATAAGAAATATTTGTTAGAAAGAGCATGTTCTATAAATGAGAGAGTGAAAAAATTGTGTGAGAGAAATAATGTTGTGTTTGTGGATGTATGGGATTGGTTTATTGGAAAGAGGGAGTTATATAGTAAAGATGGATTGCACTTAGGAAAACAAGGAAGTGAAGTTTTAGGGAGTTTGATATTTAAAGAATATAATTCGGGAAACTTTTAAAGGGGGTGGGCTTTTAAATTGTAATATTATCAAAAACAAGACGAATGGAGGGGATATAAGAAATAAGCAAAAGATGGTTGATTTAGATATAAGTGTAGATGTGGAGAGGGAATGGTTTTGTAAGATTAATGGTAAGAAAGTTTGTTATAAACATAATGAAGAAGAAAGAATCAAAAGAATTTATAAAAGAATAGGAAAGAAAAAATTGTTAAAATTGGGTTTTTGAATATGCAAGGTGGTAGGAGACCAGAAAAGTGGCTGAAATTAAATAAAGCAATTGAAAATGAAGAGCTGGAGGTATTATCAGTAGTGGAAATTCATCTAAGAGAAGAAGAACCTATTTTGGAAGAGGTAGCATGGCAGGGTGTAAACAGAAAATAAAAAAGGGGGTGGTGGTATATCGAGGAAATATTTAAATATTGTTAAATGTCAAGAGCATTTGTGGTTTGAAATAAGGTTGGATAGACAAGAATGGATGGTGGCTGTAGTGTATATAGCTACTGGAGATAGTCAAACTGTAATGGAGTGGAACAGTAATAAATATGAATGCCTAGTTAGGGATATACAAAATTTTAAAGAAAATGGGAAGAGAATAATGGTTATAGGGGATATGAATAGACATATTGAAGAAATTGATGATGTAGATAATAAGAATGGTCAGTTTTTGAAGGAATTTTGTCAAAGAGTAAATATGAGCATTGGGAATTTATCAAATATGTATGAGGGACAATACACATGGTCTAGGAATAATGTATTTCGCACAATAGATTATGTATTGGTAGAGAAAGAGGGAATGAATAAAATATGAAAAATTAAGGTATTTGATAATGAAGAGAGAGTATGTAATAATGATCATAATTTTATTGTAATAGAAATGGTTAGTAATGTGCTGGAGGATAGAAATAAAGGTAGAATAATAGTGAAAGATGTGGATGGAGAGTGAATGATAAGAATAAGTTGGAAGAATATAAAATAAAAGTTGAAGAAACCATGGAGCAGTTGGATGGGGATGAGTATAAGGACTGGTGTGGGAAATAGAAAAAGTGGCAAATAGGGTTTTAGTTGAGAATATACAGAAGAATAAAAGTAATAAAAATGAGAGTTAGTAAAAGTGTAAAAGAGAGGAAAGAAGCATGCAGAGAATATAAGTGTGCTATTAAGAACAAAGAAAGTGAAAATGATATTAATGCTAAATGGGGAAAATACTTAAAAAAGAAGAAGTTGGCTAAAATGGATAATTATAGAGAGAGGATGAAGTTAAATAGTAAATTGTTGGAGGATATTAATAAAAGTGGAAGAGATGGGAGTAAAAAATTTTGGAATTACATTAAAAGGAGAAATGTAGGGGAAAGAGAAATAGTATTAATAGATGATGAGGGAATAGAGTGTAGCTCTAGAGAATAGATAGAGAGAATCTTAAATAGATATGTAATGGATATAGAAAAAATGTTAGATGTGAAGGAAGTAGTCATAGAAAAAATGAAAGCAGTTAGTAATGGGAATATTAGGTTCACAAAAAATGAATTGAATGAGTCAGAGAAGAGATTGAAAAGTGGAAAGGTGAGAGGTTTAGATGGATGGGCAGCAGAGATGGTAATGAATTTAGGGCATAGAGCAAAAGCAAAGTTATTATCATGTTTTAATAAGATGGCACAGAAGACAGTTTTTCCGGTTAGTTGGATTAATACAAGAATAAGATTATTATTTAAAGGAAAGAATAAGGATCATAGAAAGTTAAATAATTATAGACTGATAGTGGTAACATCAGTTTTATATAAAGTTTTCTCATATATAGTAGCTGGAAGAGTTGTAAAATGGATGGAAGAGAATAATGTAGTGGGGGAAATGCAAAGAGGTTTTAGGTCAGATAGGCATATATGAGATAGTTTGTTTGTAGTTACACAACTTATGGAGATGAGTAGGAATTCATGTAGATCATTATATATGAGTTTTATAGATATAGAGAAAGCATATGATAGAGTAAATAGAAATAGATTATGGGTAAGGTTAGCCAATTTGGGAATGGATGAAGCTTTAGTAAATATTATTAAGAAATTATATGAAAATAATTATTATACTTACCAGTTAGGGAATATAGAATCAGTTAAAGTTAAAAATAGGGTGGGATTAAGGCAAGGATGCCCTATGTCATCTATTTTGTTTTTGTTGTTTTTGAGTGAAATGGAGAAAGCAATAGAAAGACTAGGAAGAGGGATAGAGATACCATTAATAGGTGGCAAGGGAGTATATATTTTGTTGGGTCTTTTTTTGAAGATATCTTTTTGTGTGCAGAAAGAAGAGAAGATATGGAAATTATGTTGAGGATGTGCAAGGGTGGGTAAAGAAATAGGGATTAAATTTAGTGAAGAAAAATCAAATATAATGATGGTTAATACTGGGGAAAGAGAAGATGTAGAATTTTTATTGGGGGAAATAAAGTTCAGTGTGGTGGATAAATATAGGTATTTGGGAATCATCTTATGTAATCAAGAAAATTGCTTGGATGAATGGGAGAAAAAAGTGGTAAATAAAGCAAAGAAAAGAAAGGGTTTGGTAAAGAAACTAACAGTATTTTCATATAATAAATATGATGTAGCTAGAATAGTATGGAAGGGAGTTGCAGTAGCAGGGTTAACATATGGTAATGATGCATTGTGTTAGTAAAAAGGTTTTAGATTATTTAGAGAAAGTACAAAGGGCAATAGGAAGACATGCATTAGATGCAGAGATGTGGACAGCAAAGGAGGCAATTCAAAGAGAAATGGGATGGTCAAGTTTTTATATGAGAGATGCAAAAAGTAAAATGAAAATTTTTGGTAGGTTGCAGTTTATGGATAGTAAAAGAATAGCAAAAATAGTGTTCAATTGGGTTATGAGTAAAGGGCAGGTAACAAGATGGGTGAGAAAGGTAATGCAGTATGCGAAAGATTTGGATAAAGAATTTATATCAGTATACTTGTATAAAAGGTGGGATGATTGTGTTAGGAGGATTGTTGAGTGTTATAGTGGTAAGGAAAGGGATAAAAGAATGGAAGCATTAATAAAAAATAGGGAGTTAGAGAGTTGGAGAACTAGTATGGAGGGTAAGAGAAGTTTAAATATATATAAAAGTAAACGGAATATTGGATGCGAGTTAATTTATGATAATAGTAAGGAAAGTAGTTTATTATTTAAGGCTCGAATGGGATCTTTAGCAACAAGAGAATATACATGTAAATGGAAAACTATGGATAATTTAGTGTGCAAATTGTGTAAGGAAGGTATAGATAATATTAGGCATCTGTTGATTGAATATAAATGCTTGAAAGCAGAAAGGGTACAGATAATGAAGTTATGGGAGAATAGACATGAACAAAGTGACTATACAGAAAAGTGAGTTATTAGTCTTTATGTTGGGTTTGCGAAGAGATAAGGGGGGGTTAGATATAAAGGCCATAGAGTTGGCAAAAATTATGTTGTGGAAATAGGATGGAGCAGAATATGAGAAGACTTAAGAGTGGGGAATGGAGAATAAAATGGCTAACAGGTTTATCTGGGCATAATTGCTGAGATATTCTTGGCTTCGTTTAAGGAGAAGCCAAATACATCACATCACATATGTTAGATTATCTTCCCAAGATTATTTCATATTAATTGGTGTTATTTAATTTATCTTATGTATGTAATAATTTATAGTTTGTTTACAAGATTATGAAAATGAGTAACACTTATTTTTGCCTTTATAAATTGAATCATAAGTTGTTTTGATGGATTGGATGAAAATACTTCCATTCATTCCCAATTTATTATAACAATATCTATGCAAATCCTAATACTGCTAACATAAAATCTAAATCAATATCTCCAATGATTTAAATTTCATGATTTCAGTGTTAGAGTTTGTTTACACATCCTTGTAATAAATTAGGAATGAATGAAAGTATTTTTTATTTGTTGTATCAAAACTTGATTTGTTCAGCGAGATAAGTTAAAATTTATATATTTTTAATATCATCTGGAAAAAATTTTATTGCTACAGAATATTTGCTTAGTGTGTGGAATTGAAAAGAAAATTTAGAGTGCAGAGAGATAGATTTAATTGTATTTGGAAAGATCAATTGTTAACATTTAGAAAGTGATTCGGTACACCAGTTTAAATATAAAAACAAAAAAAATTATGTGTGTGTATTTACTGCAAGGAGGTTTTAAAACTAAGTCATACATAAGATTAGTTGGTTTTTAATAAGTTTGCTATTAAAGATTTTTTCAATTTAAGAAAGAGAGTGATTAATTTGAGAAAAATGATAACTTTAGGAAGTATGTGTTTATGGATCACCATTTTTTTAAAAAAAGTTTTTTTTCCTTTTAATATCAAAAGGTTTGAGCAGTAAAAAAATCATAAATTTAAATATAGAGTAGGGAAATTGAATAATAAAGTAGTATGGACTGTATTTATATCCCACAATGTATATATAATGGAAAAAAGGAAATTAGGTGGGCTGCGGTAGAGTGTACTGTGTGTGATAAGGTTTTTCATTTGAAATGCTTAAATAAGACTAGGAAGAATGTAACAGGTATATTGTTATATAGAACATGTATAAATGTAATAAAAGAGGTGAAAAAATAGTTTCTAAGTGTAGTTTGGAGAAAAATGTAGTTAAGGAAGATAGAATAGAATATGTATTTAGTGGAGTTAAAGAGATATGGATCATAAAATAAGTAGTACAATGAAAATTCTTATCCAAAAAATAAGTAGATAGAAAAAGCAAAGGATGTAGAAATAAAATTAAAATTGTTAGAGATGAAATGTGAGCAGATCAAGGAATTAATGAATAGAAACAATAAGGAAGAACTAGATAAGGAAATCCAGAAGGTCGAAGAGAATGTTACAGATAAAGTAGAGAGAGTAAAGAAAAACTTTCTAATTAGAGGATGTGGAGATGTAATTGCAAGGGAAAATAGAAATAGATATTGCAGACTATGTTTACTTGGAGCTAGAATTAGAAATGTTACAGATAAGATGAAAAACAAGAGATTAGAGTTGTGTATGTTATGGTAGGGACAAATAATTTATCGGAGCCATTGGAGAAAGTAATGGATGAGTACAAAGAATTGATTAGTAATTTGAATATATTAAAGGAAAAATAGGAATAGTTGGATTACTACCAAGATTTGACAATAAATATATATTAGTTTTATTTTATATACAACAATTAATTAAATCTAGTATTATTGAACAAACTTTCAACACATACTGGATTTGATTAATTGTTCTCAATAAAATTTAAAACCACATTGTTAATATATTATAGAAGCTCTAGGTCTACGTCAGTTAAATATGTATCTCATAATTCGTATTTCTGAATTTACATAAAACTAACAATATCTCTTTTTTATGTCATTTTTTAAAAGAAAAAAACATTACATATGTATATAAATAGTGTATGTTTGTTTCAGATTTGTACTTTTAGCCGAATTTTTGCCAATAAAAGTTCGAGCTTGGGGAGTCTTAGGCTATCAAGTAAGTTTTTTTAAAAAACAATAACAACCACCAGCAATTAATTATTAATGATTTTAAAATATAATTAATTATAAAATTATTTTGATATATATATATATATATATTGTAACCTTCCTTCTGATCATTGGATAGCTTAGACCCACCCATTTCTAGGTGCCATAATCCCAGATAACTTAGCTACATCTTTAATCAATTAATCAAGCCACTACTTTGCGCCATAATCTCAACTGTAACCTGGCAACAGCCAGCCTTCATCTACTAAACAGTCATACCATGTTGGCAAGTGCCATAATCGCATCTGTACCCTAGCTTCCTGATCTAGCTGGTCATCAACGAATCATACCGCACATTTTAGTGATTAAATTCTTCTATGGAACCTAACGTACTCACATGATATCAATAATATAAGCATAAAGTAACAAAATGTAAAACTAATGAAATGATTCTGGTCTTGAATAAAACTAGCATGAAACTGTCGATCTAAAGAAGATCACAAGACAACTAATAAAGATAAAAACTTCTGGTCAAGCCAGCTTTGAAATCCACACAAACAAAAGGTGATGAGTTAAATTTGATGTTCAGCTGACTAATAAAATAACTAATAATTATATGTCTGGAATAATTATGAAATTCAACTTATAAATGAAATGATAAGTAAAGTATGATGTAGAGGATTAAATGGATGATGGAAAGAAGTAATAATGGAATAGTGGGATGAAATGAGTCTAAGAGTGAAGAGAAAAGGACGAATATATATGAGAATAATGAATGATTAAGATGATGAGAGAATAAGAATTAATGAATAGTTGAGGTGATAAAAGAATAAAAGTTAATGTATGATTAATCAATTATGATAATGAATTAATGTCAAATGAAAATGAATAACTAAAAGAATGATCAAGATGAAATTGAAGAAAAATGTTAATGATGGAGACTGAAATCTTAAATTATAAACTAATATGGTATTCAATGGTAAAAAGATAAACTAAATAAAAATAGGGATTTCAAGCTTGACACAACCAGAATATCTATCATGAAGTTAAAACAAACTATACATCTTATGCCAAAATAAGTAATTTACATATTAAAGCTTAGTTAACTTTCATAAAACAGTGAAAGTAATCTATTTTAAATTCAACTATAATAATTAACAAGATATAACTTTATTACAGACTTAAATTCGATCTTAAAACTTAACAACTAATTCTTCTCAGGGTTCAAACACTAAAATCATTATACAAAATAAATTTGGGTCAGTAAGAGGGATTTTACTACTACCCAAACATAATGCACCTAATAGCTCTCAATATAACTTAAATCAAGAATTATATTTAGCAGTTCTAAAAAAACTTTATAACTAATATTAACTTTAAAATGTATGAATGGAAATGACTTTTTGATAATTAAAAAAAAACAATAACTTACCAAATTCCTTTTCTTAAATAATTATAAACCATGTGATCAAGATCAGTGAATGATAGCTCTGTGGATTTAACTAAATCAATTAAATCAATATTATGTTTATATTTTACTATATATTACTTAAAACAATCTGTACTACAAGTTATTCACATTTTAATTATTGTGTGATAATGCATTAGATGTCCCACTAAATTATAAGACTTACCAAAATTATTATAATATAGCATAATATAATTAATAGTGCTATATTGGTTGAGGATGATTTCAATTTATAATCTTCTGATAGGTTGATAGCAATAACAATAATAGTGTATAGATGTGGTAATTAGCAATAAGACTACAGGCAACTACATAAATTTTTAAATACAACAAACTTTATTTACACTATGTACAAAATTTTAATTTACAGATATGGCATGAAATAAAACTAATCTATTAAAATAATTTATGGATGGGACAAATACTTATTATCCCCTTGACCATATACTCAGCAAAGGATACAACCAAATAGAAACTAATGTTCAAAATATCATTTGTTACTCTTTGGCATATTTTTAAAAATAAGATACTAAAACCTATTTAAGCTGCACTAGCACTTAAATTACATAATAGCAGTATATTTAGAACTCTAGGATATGCACAAAGTTTAAATTTAGAATTCCAACATTATAAAGTATTGCATTATCCCAAAGCCCTATCTTTTATCAAAATATGATAAGGGCAATTATCACATTCTGTGCAATTACTAACTTATTTAACTTTGAAATGAATAAGTTTAGTGCATTAAATGAAGACTAGACATTAAAAGTCAAATACACCTAGATCTCATTAAGCATTATCTATGTCCACAGCTCAACCCTTGAATACGTAACTGATCTTACAATTTTATTGTCACATCATTATTTGATAAAAATGAATCCATTCTGCCAGTGTGCATCTCTTACTTTTACATTTTAAATTCTACAATTACAAATAGATTCTGGTTTGGTCTGTCTGTACTGATGATGATCCTCCAACATCATAAACACTATTTTAATTAAGAAAACACTATGCTGGATCAATGTTTCTAACTTTAACACTGTTTTATACTTGCCATATGATTTTGACCTGTTACACTTCACCATACACGGTGGAAAAAACTATCTCTATATTATCATGAGGAATTTAACACTAAGATGGGAGACTTTATAAAACAACATGACAGTTGTGTAATAATATATGGCTGATTCTATACCTCTCTATGGGTATACGTACGTGTGTGGGCCTTGCCTCACCATGAAAAGACTAAAATTCAAACCATAGATATCCTTTCTTTTTAGGATTATTTATACTAATGAGCCTTAATTACTGCTCAAACTCTACCATCTTTTCTCTCATGAAATTAGCCATAGGTGACACTCCATCAGCCTATGCTCCATATAAATATTAATATATTGGATGCCATTTTATTGGAACATCTCATTAACTAAAAACTATCACTAGTCATTCTCAAATTATAGCAAGATAAAAACAATACCAACAATAACAGTGAAAATCTACATATTCCATTTTATAATGTAAACTCATTAATGTATTAGCAGCCAAAACCAAAATACCTATGTCCAATGATATTTAATCATTTTAGAATGACAACTATATTTTTATTAAAGAGAGCACAACAGATTTAAACAATAAATATCAAACCTGTATTTGTATTCAAAGTGGACACGTTAACTTCTATAGCAAATTACAAAATGAAAAAGGTTTATATCAAATTTTCTTTTATATCAGAAAATAATTGAGTCATGCCAATATAGATATTTTTGATAAAATGTCTGTACATTTACCTTTTTATTAATATACCTTAACATTAGTTTTAAACTATGAGAGAAGCAAATATTTTATCACTCTCTAGATAAACACTATATATCTATTTTCCAATTTTCCCTTAACTAAAAAAAATATATACATAAAATAGATGTGTATATTTTACACATTTTTCTTTTTTTTAACCCAATATATATATTTATTTTTCATGCCAAAACCAAAAACATATACATTTTAAAATAAATTTCCCCAAACAACACATTACGTAAGTAATATGTAACACAGCAGTAATAAAAAAAAAAATAAGTGTACATTTTTATCCATTAACTGTTTATACTATTTGTTCCAGTTATTTTATCCTGGTGAGTTAGAATAATAAAAACGATTCCTCAGAATAAATATTGTGATTAGCAAAAATTCCAGATAACGCATATATATCTTATTCCTGTTGAATGTATAATGAGCAATATTCAATACCTATTCAAAAGAAAAACTTATTTGATAGTTTCAGTATCGATAATTAACAAAACGATGAAAATTCATATTTCCAATTATAGCCAACTTAAAAGATAAGTTTATTTACTTTTTTTTTTCTAGATATTTTTCATGAATCATTCCCTAAGTTATTGTGATCCTCAAAATGAACTTTTTCAAGACTTTATTTATTTATTCTGTAAGCGTTTCAAAAGGAGGTATAACATGAATCATTTACTAGTTAAAATCAAGATAATTTTCCTTGAAAAATTAGTGGAATTTTATTACATTTAATATTTTATTTTTACTTTTAAAACTCTTTGTGAATTTTATTCCTCTCAGCACAGCAATCCATATATGTGTAGCAATATTTTAGTAGGACATTTTTAAAACCGTAAATATTATTACGACGTATATTTCTCAATAAGACATTAAAAACAAACATTTATTTTATTATATCTCCATTGGCAAAATAATAACTATTTACTAATATTAAGACAAATTTATCCAATTATCACATTGACATATTTAGCATTTTAATCAATTGGTAATTGACTATTTCTTTCATTACATAGGTTCCCGCGCGATAAAATTTTGCAGACTATAGAGAATAACATTACAAAAATATTTTTATATTTACTTTATTAAAAGTTAGATTATTTCAAAATGACTTTTAAATTTATTTACTATATATCATATATAACACTTGTTTTAATATTATCTCCAATTATTATTATTATCTTTAACTTGATATTTTAATTTACAAGCACATAACATCGTTCTGCTGGATAACAAGACTAGCACATGAAATATAAACATTACCAACTTTTTAGTCTACTTATAAATGATCTGCATGTCATTTCCAAAGAAGATATTTTAAAAATATACATAACATAAAAGCAAAGGCTTACTTTTGCTTGAAATTTCCTGAGTTTGAAAGAAGATTTATTCAAATAAAAACTTATCTCCATGGTTTTAATTTCCTTCTCCAGTATGAATCCTAGGAAATATGCAGTCGTGGAAATGGCTTAAAATATAGCAAGGTTTTAAGATTTCTTATTCAAACATTTTTTGACAGCAAGGTAATCTACTTCCATACAATTAGATTTCAGAATTTTGTTGATTTTTAATTTTTTTCTTATTTTAAATCAGAGCTGAGGTTTGTGTTTACTTGGTTCTTGTTTTTCTTAATTAGTCCACCCCCCTATAGCTATGTTAGAACATATATAGCTTTTATTATATTGCACTCTGGGAGTGAATTAGCCAATGATTTTGGGTATGCATAATTAGTATTACCCCCTCTGGCTTCATTTTTAATAACTATCCATTATTACTTAAGACAGCTTTATGTTTAGTACTAAAAAAATATGCTTAAATAATTTACTATAATGATTTATTTTACAAGACTTTAACAATTTGATTTAATTATTTATTTATTTCAATTGCTATTCAAAACTAATAAAATAACAATGTATTTATCTACCAAACAATAATAATACTTTTAAATTGTTATTTTAGTCTAGTCAGAGCCTAGACTGGGTTTGAAATCTCATCTCTACTAAAGCAAATTTCCCAGTACATTCAAAATAATCTCTATTGAAAACCACTTTAGTAAGATTTTGATGTTAAATATATCATCATTTAAAATTTTGGAATTATTAATTTAGGGACCTAAATAAAAGGTCACAATATATATATAATTAAGTTCCAACATGTCACCACCTAAACATTCACAGTAAATATAGTAATCAATATTTCTCACTGCTGTCAAGGCAACCTTCTCACCTTATATATATATATGTAGATAAATTATAACTTTTTGGGCTATACCGTGTATTGTTTTCCATTAAACACTGATATTTCGACGAAATAGCAACCGCCAAAATGTAGAAAATTTCTTTACGCAAGATTTTTCGAAAGTTCTTAATCGAAAAAACATTTTCTCCCCATAAAGATTAATAATGTTATACTTAATGTTTTCATGGTTATATGATGTAGATAAATTACAACTTTTGGGGCTATACCATGTATTGTTTTCCATTAAACACCGATATTTTGACGGAATAGCTATTCCGTCAAAATATCGGTATTTAATGGAAAACAATATACGGTATAGCCCCAAAAGTTATAATTTATCTACATCATATAACCATGAAAACATTAAGTATAACATATATATATATATACACACCTTTACCCCGCTTAGCGATTGTCTACTTAGCAATATTTCACAATAGCGATCATCATCAATTTGTACCCACTACTTCAATGTACAATTGATTATTCGCTATAACGATCAGGAAAAATATAAAAAAAAAAATTTGGCAGCCATCTTGAATTTTGCATCACTGATGACGTCAGAGATAGCTATATTAAATTCATTTTACCCAAAAGCAAAAGTATATTATTGTAATATGTATACAGGTAATAACTTTGCTGTAATTGTATACACATACAATATTTTATTCATAAAACACAAAATATCTATTAATTACTGAATCTATAATACTGTATACATCATATATAATAAATAACACAGCAAATGTTCATCCACTTTTTCTTTTAAAATACGTATATATGTTCTACAATAATATCAATAAATTAAAAATCTTCTCATTTTTCTTTTCAAAAACTTGATTTTCTTATCTCAATACTGAACATATACAGTATATATATTTTTATAATACAAAACTTCAACGTTGATTTGTAATTAAATAATGTAAAAGAAAGAGTAATAAAATTTAGCAGTGGGAGAGAGATATCATTGAAAATGACTGTATGAAGATAATCAGTTGAAACAGAGTTTTGTATTATATAAATACTGTATATACAGTATATATATATGTTCAGTATTGAGATAAGAAAATAAAGTTTTTGGAAATAAAAAGAAGGATTTTTAATTTGTTGATAATACTGTATACAAATACTCCAATATATAAATACAGTACAAGACAAATAAAATACCATCACAAACTTTCAGGAAAACACTAAATATGAATATTAAACTGTGTGTGTGTGTTTCTTAAATACGATATATTATTTTTTAGAACACCTGGATAATTATGTAAAAATAGTTATTGATTTTGTAACTTCGTTAATAAACATATTGTTTACACTCAAAATGATTCAAATCAAAAGAAAAACATTTTAAAACGCAAATGTCGAATTAGAAAAGTTTAAAAAGAAAAATAGGTTGCATTTAATTAGTAATCTTTCTACTCAAATGGGAGGGGGGGGGAGTATTATTACATTACTAAAAATATGCAGTAAGAAAAATAAACCTAGCTGTATGTTTTAGAAAATTAGAAGTTAGATTTTTTACTTTTAAAATAAGTTGATTTAATTTGGAATTTATCATTAACTAAAATAAGTTGATTTTTTTAATAGAAATTTTAAAAAAAAAACACTTCAGTATGGATTTTTTTTCCCATTACGATGAAAACTTCTGCGGAAGAATATAAAAACTTTTCAATTCAAATTTAGTTACACTTTCTCTTTCTTTTTGCTGTTCTGTACTTTTTAAAGTGAAAATATGCATTTTTTTCCTAGTGATATAAAACTTTTCTTTTTAGATATCGTATTTAGTCATCATTGTCATGAAAAAATCAAGAAAATCTTTGAGCTTGGAAATCAATGTGGATATTTTACGTCAGTGGAACCGACCAATTTTTTTTCCCATAGACCCCCATTATAATTACGTATTTTGTGTACGATATTCTTGCTTAACGATGAGTTTTGGAGGACCAATTGCCATCGCTAAGCGGGGTAAAGGTGTATATATATATTAACGTGAACTTTATAAAGATTTATGCTTTTGGATTCCTTTTTATTTATATTTTTTTGAATTTATTTTTACTAAAATTAAATAATAATTTTACTTTTATTCTTTTTATTCATTTTTAATAGCTCAGTGGTAATTAATTGAATTACTTAATTATTTAATAATTGCAATTATCACTTCATTAGAAATATGTGAACTAATTTACCTTTTAATTTTTTTTTATCTAAATGTTTTTTTTATCTTTTTATAGAAATATTCAAATTTTAATGCATCTTAGTTTTTTTTCTTTTTTTTTGCGATACTGTATTTTTACAACTGTAAAAAAAAAAATTAAGTTTATATTTTGGACGAGTCATATAAAGGAATATTTTTTTCATGTTACTCTTTTACTATTATCGAAAGATAATAACACTTCTAATGAATAATATCTCTTTAATGTAATTTTCATTACACCACTTTCTATCGCTTTTAACATCTTGTAAAAGGATGTAATCATAAACCTATGACTAAAGACAAGCGAAAAAGTTCTATGATTTATTTTCAAGATGCATATTGCATGCTGAACCAGCACTCATCAATTGGCCCAGACCACAATCCCTTACACAAACTTTATCATTATTCAGTATATATCATCATCATCATCAACCATTATCAATCCACTGCAGGGATGAAGGTCTCTCCATCTTCTCTGATCTTTAGCTTCTCTTCTTCACATCATCCCTGCACACTTTCTTATTTCATCCATCCATCTCACATGTGGTCCTTTTCTGAGTCTTTTACAATCTCTTGGAATCCACTTTAAGATTTCAATTGTTCATCTATTGTCATCGCTTCTAGTAATATGTCCAGCCCAACTCCACTTCAGTCTTAATTTTTTAAATGAGATAAATAACACCTGTTTGTTCTCATACCCATATACACCTGGGTCTCGTTTTATGCGGATTATTTTAATGTGATTTTGAAATTATGTGATTCATGTTTCTTCTTAATATCTTTCATATTTCACTATATTTATTAGATATCAATAAATTTAAATTATTAATAACTTATTTTCACTTGAAATACTTTTTTTTTCTCAAAAATATAATGTTATATGAGCAGCTAACTGAATATGGCCTGAAACTGTATCTAGAAATTTAGCTTCTATGTAAATAACCTACTTGATATATGACTGATTTTTACTAATGAGTAAATAATAATAATAAATTTATACTTACATATAAAAATATCGCAATAAATATTCAAAAAATTTAAACTTTTAAGACATATTTTGTTATGTATAACAGAAATAAATAATCTTTTAGATTTTTAAAATAAAAAATGAAGATTTTATAAACTGAAAATAATCTTTCTAATAATAATGTATAATCTTTTTGTTTTGATTGCGATTTTTTTTAATATAGAAACAGAAAACCATCAACACTAGTTGTACATCATATCATGAATAAAAATAAAGTGGCTAACAGGTTTCTCTGGGCATAATTGCTGAGAGATTCTTGACTTCATTTAAGGAGAAGCCACAATACATCACATCACATAGAATCTGATTTCTTACCAGTTTACAAATAAACGCTAGCGTTAATGATTAAAATATGTATGAAAAATGTAAAATTAAATACTGTAGTTAATAAAAAATATAAAAAAAAGTTTGTCTTGTATTAATTGTTTTCAAATATTTGAAATTTTTTATTAGTCATACTTTATTTGCTTATTTTTTTCATGCAAATTTTTAAGTAATTTTTTCTTGTTGCTTTGCTTTTATGTGAATTCTGAAAATTACAGACCCTATCCCCCATTTTTCAAGGTAAGTTAAGTCTATTTTTGTGCGATTTTTTTTAATGCGGGTTTTCTGTGGAACCTATCTTCCACATAAAATGAGACCCAGGTGTATTGTGTTTTCGATCCCTTCTTGTTACTCCTAACATGCATCTCTCCATACTTCTTTGAGTGATCTGAAGTCTTTGTATTGCTCTTCTATTAAGTGTCCAAATCTCAGATCCATAAGTAAGAACTGATAAAACACATTTATTAAAAACCCTTCTTATCAAACACATGTACTTATATCCTTTTAGTATCAAGTTATTTCTACCAAAAGCACTCCAACTAAGTTTAATTCTATGATTAATTTTATCCATTATATTTCCATCTATAGTAATAATCTGACCAAGATATTTGTAGCTGTTAACTTCTTCTAACTCATCATAATCAATCTTTATTTTCATATTTTGAGCAAATCCATTAAACATTACTTTAGTCTTTTTAACATTTATCTTTAGTCCTACTTTCATCTGATAACTCCTGCAACATTTCCTGCAGCTCTAAAGCATTATTTGCAAAAACAACTACATCATCTGCAAAATCTAAATAACTTAAATAATCTCCATTTACTTTCACTCCTTTAGATTTCCATTTTAATTCACAAAATACTTCTTGCAGCACTGCTGTAAAATGTTTTGGAGATATGGAGTCATCCTGTCTTACATCCTGCTCAATGTGGACTTTCCTTGTATTATTATGTAATCTAATTGTTGCAGTTGCATTTTTATAAATATTCTTTAAAATATGACAATATCCTGGATCTATACCTTGATGATTTAATGCTTTAATCACTGAAGAAATGTTCATAGAAGCAAATACCTTTTCATAATCTACAAATCCAAAGCATAATGGCAACTCATATGCATTTGTTCTTTCTATAACTTCTCTCAATACATGGATATGATCTACTGTACTAAAACCACTTTTAAATCCAGCTTGTTCTCTTGGTTGGTAGAAATCCAATGTTTGCTGTAAACAAGTTGTAATTATCTTGGTAAAAATTTTGTATAAAACTGATAAAAGGCTGATAGGTTTGTAATTTCCAATATCTTCTTTATCACCTTTTTTAAATATTAATATTAATACTGCATTCTTCCAATCATCTGATATATTTTATCCTTTAGACATTTAGTATATAACTTTGTGTCTTTTAATATATCCAATTATAATTCCATCATTACCTGGAGCCTTTCCTTTCTTCATAAATTTAATAGCATGTCTCACTTCTTCATTTAAAATTCTGGGCAATTTGAAAGATATAATACATATTGGAGATACTTGTTCTTTATTATTATATAATTCTTGAAGAAGTCTTCTACCCATTTCAAGATGTCATGTCTCTTTTTAGTAATAGTTCCATCTTTTTTTCTTATTGCAGATATAAATTTTCTACCAATACCAAAATGTTATTTTACACTCTTGAGGCTTTTATTTTCTTCTACAGCTTTCCTCGCTAGTTCACAGTTATACTTTCTTATATCATTTTCAACTCTTTTCCACACCATTTTACAGAATTCGAGGTATTCAATCCTTTTTAATACATCATTTTTGTATATCTTCAAATTCCTTCTTTTCTTCATAAATTCTCTAGACTCAGTAGAAATTTTATTGGTCAATTGCTACTTTTTCTACCAGCTATCTTTGTTGCAGTTTTTAAAAGTGTATCAGTTATTTTCTTATTCATTTCATTCACATCTGAATCATGTTCAAAATCTACTAATAATTGAAACCAATTTGTAAGTTCTAATTTAAATTTATTATAGTGTTTCTGAAGATTAGGAATATCAACTGTAAATATTGTTTTTCTTAATAATTTTTGTCTCTCTAGTTTTTTCTTTTTCTGTAAACTCCACAATCTATGACGTCTTTCATTTCTATTACCATAACCAAAATTACCTACAGCACTTTCATCTTTCATTTTTTTTACCAATTCTAGCATTAAAGTCTCCCATAACAATTTTAAAATGTTGTTTACTCTGATCAAAAGCCTTTTGTACATCCATATAAAAATCTTCTACTACTTCATCACTATGAGAACTTGTTGGGGCATAAACCTGAATCATCTGCATTTGGTATCTGCTATTAAGTTGTATAACTAATCTTGCTACTCTATCCAATACACCATCAGTCTCCACAATATTGTTCTTCCTCTTTTTCTTTATAATGAATCCTACTCCACTTGTATTTCCAATATTTGTGCCTTTATAGTAGAGTATATGTCCACTATTTAAATCAATTATCTCTTCACCTTTTCTTCTAACTTCACAATGTCCAATAATGTCTCATTTAATATAAGACAGTTCTTCTAATTCTTGCAATCTTCCTTCACTTGAAAGTGATCTGCAGTTGTAAGTACCTAAATAAAAAGTCATCATCAAATGGCAGCCTGGGTCCACAATCAGAGGATTTTTATCACTCTCTGCCTTTGGCCACTAACTGCTGCTCTGGTTGGTGACTTTACAACCTCCTGGTAATGAGCCATGATTTATTTTTGTCTGTCATGATTGTATATATCTATTGGGAAAATATTTATCATTTACCCATACGTACATTCTGCCTTATCAGGCAACTGAGAAGAAAGACCATGGTGTTTTTTGATCTTAAACTCAGAGATAAAAAGCCAAAAACTCACCATGCTGGCTAATGCATGTTGGTGAGCAGCTCATTCATGTTTGTATATTATATGAATAATCACATAGTAATAACAGCTGCAACAACAAGAACGTATGGGGTGGACATTAGGAATTTTCCCTGCTCAGTTCCTTTAAGGCCTCCAAGAAAAATCAAAGGGTCTCCTTTCAATTAATAGCAAACTCCTTTCTGCAGCCTTCAGTATATATATATTGAAACAGATATGCTGTTCCTCATATAAATATTCAATACCCCCCCCCATTTAAAAATGTCTAGCGTGATTCAGTCTAATTGGGAACGCAATAAAGCTGTGAGTTGTTAAAAAAAATCATATTTTTAATTTTGTGATTGATGAATTTGAATAAAATGTTATATCGTCTTATTTTTTTTTTTTTTTTTTTATCTGTCTCAATAAAAAAAAAAGAAATTAATTATCCAATCATTAAAAAGAAAGAAAAAAGATACTTGAGTTAAACTGAGGCAGTATTCAAATTAGGCACGTCGTTAAAAGAAAAAAAAAAGAACTTTCGTCTTACACAGAGAAGCAGAACATATTAAATTTTTTTTTTTAAAAAAAAAGTGTATTACTTAATTCTTTTGACACATTAAAATATAGCTTTAACAAAACGTGAAAATGGAAAAAGAAAGCTTTACTAGAGGAATTATAATAACAATGGGGTAATTTAGCGGCTTCACTCTCTCCACGCTGTGCCATGACTTTCCATTGATGAAATAACCCGCCTTCTTTTGAGTAAAATGGACTGCAAAACTGGAAGGTAATTATGTTATAAGAATGTTTAGACATCTTTACCATGAACTATAAATTGACATCATGAAATATCTACATAAAAATTATTTTTATAAAATATTAAAATATTTTTATCATATGTTATAAAGTGAAGTTATGAAATAATTACATAGAGTTTATTTTATAAAATATTAAAACATCTTTATCATACGTTATAAAGTGAAGTTATAAAATAGTTGCGTAGGATTTATTTTGTAAAATATTAGAACATGTTTATCATACGTTATAAAATGAAGTTATGAAATGGTTATACGCAAATTTATTTATAAAAATATTTGAACGTATTTACTATATGGATTAAAAAATGCTTTAATTGCATACTACTTCTATCTGAGTAATGTAACAGAACTTATGTGTATGAATATATTGTCATATTTGATTAAATTAGAAATGCTTCAATTACTAAATGATAAATGCTCCACAAGCCAAACAGAGTTTATGTGTAAGAATATACTTTTATATTTGGCTAAATTATAAATGCCTCAATTATCAAATGATAAATGCTCTACAAACCAAGAATTGTTGAGTTCAAATGTCTACCAATCGGTAATAATTCATAAAATGATGAAATGCTCTATAAATCATAAATACTTGACTGCTTCTAAGCTTCTTATAATGTAACAGAGTTTATGTGTAAGAATATACTTTTATATTTGGCTAAATTATAAATGCCTCAATTATCAAATGATAAATGCTCTACAAACCAAGAATTGCTGAGTTCAAATGTCTACCAATCGGTAATAATTCATAAAATGATGAAATGCTCTATAAATCATAAATACTTGACTGCTTCTAAGCTTCTTATAATGTAACAGAGTTTATGTGTAAGAATATACTTTTATATTTGGCTAAATTATAAATGCCTCAATTATCAAATGATAAATGCTCTACAAACCAAGAATTGCTGAGTTCAAATGTCTACCAATCGGTAATAATTCATAAAATAACAAAATGTTATATAAATCATAAATGCTTAACTATTTCCAAGCTTCTTCTCATAAAGGAATACAAAAATGAACTATTGTTGAATTAGGATGTTTCCAAGTTTCTTCTCATAAATAAATTCCAAATGAACTATTTTTGAATTAGAATATTTCCAAGCTTCTTCTCATAAATGGATTCAAAATGAACTATTGTTGAATTAGAATATTCCCAAGCTTCTTCTCATAAATGGATTCAAAATGAACTATTGTTGAATTAGAATATTTCCAAGCTTCTTCTCATAAATGGATCCAAAATGAATTATTGTTAAATTAGAATATTTCCAAGCTTCTTCTCGTAAATGGATTCAAAATGAATTATTGTTGAATTAGAATATTTCCAAGCTTCTTCTCATAAATGGATTCAAAATGAATTATTGTTGAATTGACTATTTCCAAGCTTTTTCTCATAATTGAATTTGTAAATGAACTATTGATAAAAAAAAAAAACTGCTTCTAACTCTTTTATAAGTAAAATAAAAATGAGTTATCATGTGGATAGAAATGAATTTCGTTAGAAATTGCAAATTAATTGTTATTTAATAAATTTTTTTTTGTTACTAAAAATTAAATTGGTTATCCAGTTGTCCAGTTTTGTTTATTTATTGCATCACTCACCAATTATAGCACTGGTTCATGAGAATCTCATGCCTTCTGAGCTACGTCTGACATAACTAGACCTAGGCAAGTCAGGTTGTAGTGAGACGGAACTCTAATGGCGCTTTTTGGAAAACCAAACATAGAAATATTTAGATGTTTCCAGTCTCTATGGTACTACATCCTCTGATGAGCAGGAAATATTGTTGTAGGAGGCATTAACATCTGCATTAGGAATGTCAATTGATAGCTCCTTCCTACAACATGCTCATCAGAAAATTGTTACAACTGACGTAATAAAACGGTTGTATGCGGGTCCGGTTACATTTGGCGTCCAACTGTGAGGCTTTACCTGGCTAACCTACCTATAGGCTCCGGTTACATTTGGTGCCTTACTGTGAGGCCTTATCTGGCTAGCATACTCATAGGCCGGTTAATTTGCCACCCTACTGTGAGGTCCGATCTAGCTAGCCTACTCATAGGTATAAGCAGATCACGATTCTGTGATATGAACAGTGCATATGATGTAGTGATGTAATTTGTTCAGGAAGGTTAAAAAAATAAAAGTTTAAAAGAAAAACAAAACAAAAATGAATGGCATAAAGAATGAAACAGGCATTTCAAAGAAGATGGAGTAAAGTCATGGTGTGGATGGAGAGAGAAGCTTACTAATTTAGAAAACAAAGGAAAAATGGTAAACATAGAAGCTCAGAAAACAGAAAAGATAGCTATGATAGCTCAGATAATAGAAATTATAAAAGCAGACCAAAAGAAAAGAGACAAACAAAGAGAAGAAGATATCAAACAAAGAGAAGAAGATATCAAACAAAGAGAAGAATATAACCAAAAATGGGATAAACAAAGAGAAGAATATAATCAAAAATGGGATAAACAAAGAGAAGAATATAACCAAAAATGGGATAAACAAAGAGAAGAATATAACCAAAAATGGGATAAACAAAGAGAAGAGGATAACCAAAAATGGGATAAACAAAGAGAAGAAGATATCAAACAAAGAGAAGAATATAGGAAGCAAGCAATAGAAGCAAACCAAAGAATAGAAAAACAAAATACTGATGAAGCAAAATTTGAGATTGTTAAAAAGGAAGAAATTGAAATTACAAAGGGTGATCTTGAAATTGTCAGTCTACCTTCAGGAAAACTTCTGATTGTGGAATATACCTCTAAAATTGAAAAGAAAGAAGCAGTATATACAGAAGCTGAGACTGAAATATCAAACACAGCAAAAGAGTTTCAAATGGATGAAAATAAATCTAATAAAGCAAAATTAAAATCTTCTGATCTTCAAGAAGATGAAAAACATGAAAATGAACATAATCAAAAACTTAATTCTCATATAACTAAGGAACTGTCCAATATAGAAGAAAATGTTTCAGAAAAATTGTCTGATATATGCTATGAAATAGTAACAGAGATAGAGAAAGAAACCATAAAATGGAAAGAAAAGTGTGTTAGTCCTCAGCCATATATAAAAATTATAAACAAAAGCTTAATAAACTCAAATCAAAAATTGAGTACAGAAAAAAAATATATAAAGACAGTTATTAAAAATATAGTTGCTTACGCAGGAAAAGACACCAAAAGGGAATCTGAAAACTCAGGATTTATAAGTGTGAAAAAAATTAAGCAACAAGAAACTTTTATAAATACTAAAAAAATAATTATTATGGCAGAAGAACCATTTAAAAATAAACTTTTATGTAAAAATGAAATACCACCATGGAAGAGGAACAGGAGAAAATCCACAGATGGTGTTCATGGTCCATATCGGACGCGTATAATTAGGAGATCAAACAGTAACAAGGATCTCCAAAGAAAATACAGAAATGAAGAAGCAAGACACCACAGTAATGTTAAACATGATAAATTATCAACAAAGAGACGATCCAGAAGTATGTCGCCTCATAATATAAAAGAGGACTATAGGAGAACTGATCATGATCCTCAGTCTCTCCAAACCAAGTTGCAGTTATGATTCAGAATAAAATAGAGATAGCTGATGGAAAAGGGTTTGTGAGTGTGGTGTAGTGATGCATGAACTTGTGTTTTTCATGTTGAGATGGTGGATGATTGAGCGGAGCTGCTTGGATGCATTGTGTTATGATGCTCCGAAGTATATGCTCGGCACTATCCAGACCTGGATGTTGTGCTCCAAGAGTAGTCCAGCAGTGCGTATATATAGGTCTCATGTATAGGCCTTGGTCTCATGGATAGGCCAAATGATAGCCCCTAAGACTCACCGAAGCTGAGCAGGGTTGGCTGAATGCCAAATTTTTTTTTCTCTGGCTCCTATTCTTGGTTGGATGATACTTCTAGGTACAAGAGAGGTAGTGCTTAAAAATGAGGTATTTTCTCGTGACGTCATGAGGCGGTGTGTACTGGTAGTTTGTGCTTGGCCGTCTACTTATCCTGGCATTGGAGGCTATGGTTCATGTATTCACTTTTCCAGCTCATCTTGCCCATTCATCAGCATATCTAAAACCAAGCAGTACTGAGAAATAATGTGTATAGTATATGGAATGAAATCGTACTTCCAGGCGATTTCATCCCAAAATTTGGTGAGGGGTAATGAAACAGATATGCTGTTCCTCATATAAATATTCAATAAACCCCCCCCCCCATTTAAAAATGTCTAGCGTGATTCAGTCTAATTGGGAACGCAATAAAGCTGTGAGTTGTTAAAAAAAAATCATATTTTTAATTTTGTGACTGATGAATTTGAATAAAATGTTATATCGTCTTATTTTATTTTTTTTTTTATCTGTCTCAATAAAAAAAAAAAGAAATTAATTATCCAATCATTAAAAAGAAAGAAAAAAGATACTTGAGTTAAACTGAGGCAGTATTCAAATTAGGCACGTCGTCGGAAGAAAAGAACTTTTTTTTTCTCTCGTCTTACACAGAGAAGCAGAACATATTAAATTT
Source organism: Epiperipatus broadwayi (assembly GCA_028023455.1). NCBI lineage: Eukaryota > Metazoa > Onychophora > Udeonychophora > Euonychophora > Peripatidae > Epiperipatus > Epiperipatus broadwayi. Next base: position 1,122,725 of record JAQFVV010000300.1, read on the forward strand.
TTTTTTTAAAAAAGAAAGTGTATTACTTAATCCTTTTGACACATTAAAATATAGCTTTAACAAAACGTGAAAATGGAAAAAGAAAGCTTTACTAGAGGAATTATAATAACAATGGGGTAATTTAGCGGCTTCACTCTCTCCACGCTGTGCCATGACTTTCCATTGATGAAATAACCCGCCTTCTTTTGAGTAAAATGGACTGCAAAACTGGAAGGTAATTATGTTATAAGAATGTTTAGACATCTTTACCATGAATTATAAATTGACATCATGAAATATCTACATAAAAATTATTTTTATAAAATATTAAAATATTTTTATCATATGTTATAAAGTGAAGTTATGAAATAATTACATAGAGTTTATTTTATAAAATATTAAAACATCTTTATCATACGTTATAAAGTGAAGTTATAAAGTAGTTGCGTAGGATTTATTTTGTAAAATATTAGAACATGTTTATCATACGTTATAAAATGAAGTTATGAAATGGTTATACGCAAATTTATTTATAAAAATATTTGAACGTATTTACTATATGGATTAAAAAATGCTTTAATTGCATACTACTTCTATCTGAGTAATGTAACAGAACTTATGTGTATGAATATACTGTCATATTTGATTAAATTAGAAATGCTTCAATTACTAAATGATAAATGCTCCACAAGCCAAACAGAGTTTATGTGTAAGAATATACTTTTATATTTGGCTAAATTATAAATGCCTCAATTATCAAATGATAAATGCTCTACAAACCAAGAATTGTTGAGTTCAAATGTCTACCAATCGGTAATAATTCATAAAATGATGAAATGCTCTATAAATCATAAATACTTGACTGCTTCTAAGCTTCTTATAATGTAACAGAGTTTATGTGTAAGAATATACTTTTATATTTGGCTAAATTATAAATGCCTCAATTATCAAATGATAAATGCTCTACAAACCAAGAATTGTTGAGTTCAAATGTCTACCAATCGGTAATAATTCATAAAATGATGAAATGCTCTATAAATCATAAATACTTGACTGCTTCTAAGCTTCTTATAATGTAACAGAGTTTATGTGTAAGAATATACTTTTATATTTGGCTAAATTATAAATGCCTCAATTATCAAATGATAAATGCTCTACAAACCAAGAATTGCTGAGTTCAAATGTCTACCAATCGGTAATAATTCATAAAATGATGAAATGCTCTATAAATCATAAATACTTGACTGCTTCTAAGCTTCTTATAATGTAACAGAGTTTATGTGTAAGAATATACTTTTATATTTGGCTAAATTATAAATGCCTCAATTATCAAATGATAAATGCTCTACAAACCAAGAATTGTTGAGTTCAAATGTCTACCAATCGGTAATAATTCATAAAATGATGAAATGCTCTATAAATCATAAATACTTGACTGCTTCTAAGCTTCTTATAATGTAACAGAGTTTATGTGTAAGAATATACTTTTATATTTGGCTAAATTATAAATGCCTCAATTATCAAATGATAAATGCTCTACAAACCAAGAATTGTTGAGTCCAAATGTCTACCAATCGGTAATAATTCATAAAATAACAAAATGTTATATAAATCATAAATGCTTAACTATTTCCAAGCTTCTTCTCATAAAGGAATACAAAAATGAACTATTGTTGAATTAGGATGTTTCCAAGTTTCTTCTCATAAATAAATTCCAAATGAACTATTTTTGAATTAGAATATTTCCAAGCTTCTTCTCATAAATGGATTCAAAATGAACTATTGTTGAATTAGAATATTCCCAAGCTTCTTCTCATAAATGGATTCAAAATGAACTATTGTTGAATTAGAATATTTCCAAGCTTCTTCTCATAAATGGATCCAAAATGAATTATTGTTAAATTAGAATATTTCCAAGCTTCTTCTCGTAAATGGATTCAAAATGAATTATTGTTGAATTAGAATATTTCCAAGCTTCTTCTCATAAATGGATTCAAAATGAATTATTGTTGAATTGACTATTTCCAAGCTTTTTCTCATAATTGAATTTGTAAATGAACTATTGATAAAAAAAAAAAAAAACTGCTTCTAACTCTTTTATAAGTAAAATAAAAATGAGTTATCATGTGGATAGAAATGAATTTCGTTAGAAATTGCAAATTAATTGTTATTTAATAAATTTTTTTTTGTTACTAAAAATTAAATTGGTTATCCAGTTGTCCAGTTTTGTTTATTTATCGCATCACTCACCAATTATAGCACTGGTTCATGAGAATCTCATGCCTTCTGAGCTACGTCTGACATAACTAGACCTAGGCAAGTCAGGTTGTAGTGAGACGGAACTCTAATGGCGCTTTTTGGGAAACCAAACATAGAAATATTTAGATGTTTCCAGTCTCTATGGTACTACATCCTCTGATGAGCAGGAAATATTGTTGTAGGAGGCATTAACATCTGCATTAGGAATGTCAATTGATAGCTCCTTCCTACAGCATGCTCATCAGAAAATTGTTACAGCTGACATAATAAAACGGTTGTATGCGGGTCTGGTTACAATATATATATATATATATAATTATTTGAAAAACAATACAACAATTAATACAGTTAACAATATTTTAAAAACAAATATCTACTATAATTTAATAGAAGTACTTTCAACTATCTAAGTAGTCATTATCAACTATATTCAAATTCTATTACAAAAAACCATTACAAATGTATACAAAAACAATTATTTCATACATTAATTTTCCCTCAATTTATTAATTTTTATATTAGCAGCCTGTCTATTTATCAAATACTTTCCATTTTTTATTAATGGAAAGCAACATTTGATAAATAGACTAATATAAAAATTAATAAATTGTGGGAAAATGAATAAAAATGGAAAGCAATATTTGATAAATAGACAGGCTGCTAATATAAAAATTAATGAATTGTGGGAAAATTAATGTATGACATAATTGTTTTTGTATACATTTGTAACAGTTTTTTGTAATAGAGTAATGGCTACTTAGATAGTTGAAGTACTTCTATTAAATTATAGGTGTTTGTTTTTAAAATATTGTTTATTGTATTAATTATTGTATTGTTTTTTGAATAATTATATATATATATATTATTATAATTGGAATACAGACATTGATTAATAATATATATCAAATTACTACAGTTTAATTGATAAGTGTCAAATCCGCTGCCCTCACAACTTTGATACAAATCTCTTAATAAAGGTATATTAATAATTTTTATTAGTCATTTATAAGACTAGAGATAATCCAATAATAAATAATATTTCTGTAGTGCAAGTTTTACTACACTATTCTTATGTAAAGTATAGATCATTTTCTATTTGCTTTTAACATCTTATGGAGAGATGTAATCATAAACATATGATCAAAGACATGCGAAAATGGTCTATGATTCCCAAAATACAAATTTCATGCTGAACCAACACTAGACCACAATCTCATACATATATTTTTTATCATGCATAGATGGCAAATTACTATAGACTAATTGTTAAGTATCAAGTAATGAAAAATACACTACAGAAATATTATTCCTTATTGGATAATCTCTAATCTAATGAATGGTTAATAAAAATTATTAATACACTTCTAATGAATATTATTTTTTCATTTTCGCCAATGATTTCCTTGCTTAATTAAATTTTCATTTTTTTTCTATTTTAAAAAAATACTTATATGTATTTATCAATAGATTACTTATACCAACATTTTTCAAGAACTTTTTAATTTGGTAATAATTTTCAACTGAATTAAATTACTGGCACCAGTTAACTTTAATAAAGATTGCTATTATTGTTTTTACTGCGTGAAAAACGTTAGTTATAATGTTAAAATAACGTAAAAACTGGCAGTCTACCTCAGTAAACTCACATTTAAGCTTATTTATATATTAAAACTAATTAAACCAACATTGTAAATGACTCCGTTGTTATTGTGTGGTCTGTAGAAACCAGTGAAGCATTTGGTCCCTTTAATATAATTACAATTTTTATTTTATAAAAAATATTTTCATGTTTATCATATTTTGTAAGTTTTGCTAACTTTTTTTTTTCATATGTCATAGAATCGACCGGGAGGCGAACCCACAACCGTCTGCAACCAACTACTTGCTTGCAAGGCAAATGCGCTGACCACTCGGCTAACAATGCGTGACTTTTTTTTAACAATCAAGTATGGAGTAATTGAATAATTCATACTTGTTACTTCTTGAATAAGGTGTTTCCGAAATATTTTCTCACGTTGGCACAATACCTTTACCTGGTACATTTATAAAATCTAATGAAAGCAAGTTTTGAATTAAATCCACATTGTGATCATACATTACAGTCCCATGTTGAACTGATATAGTAAAAGTTCAAAGATGTTCTTAATAGCTTATACCATATTTTGATTTGGTTCTGTTATAAATTATATATGAATACTTTTTATCTTGTGTTCAGCAAATTAATGAAGATACTGTATGAATAGATTCAAAAATATAATCAATATTATTTAAAAATATGTATATGAAAACCAATCAATATTATTAAATAGCAAAAATGTTTAAATAATTTTTTGAATTGTTTTATTTTTTAAATGTAAATCTTTATTTTTAATTGTGGGTAATAAGTATTATGTATTTATTTATTTTACCTTTATCTTTCTTATTGCATTGCGAAATCTATATAATATTAATATTATTTATGTTCTTTATTATTTTTTACAATGCTTTTTACAACTCACTATTGATGGTTTTGATTGCCCTAGCAATTTTCTTCAGAACATCTACTTATATGTAGAAGTTCTGAAAAAGAATGCTGGTGCAATCAAAACCATCAATAGTGGATTGTAAATAGGATTGTAATAAGTAATAAAGAACATAAATGATATTAATATTTATTTACTTTATATATTAATATGTTACAGATACCTAATTTAAAATATTTTAATTTCTTTTAATTTATAATTAATTTTCTCCACCCCACTCCTTTCCAAACTGTATACCGTTTTAAACAAAAATATTAATGTTTTAATGGCAAATATTTACAAATAAATATGAAAAAATGTTTTGTGTTATAAATGGTGCCTGCATCAATTTACAATGCCCTGTATAAACTTTCTAAAAAAAATTGTAATATATATATATATATGTAACTCTATAAATAAATATTTGAAAATACAGTAATTAAAAGTCAATAAAAATTATATTATAACTATAACTTAGAAGCGCTTTCACTACGTTGTAGCTTTGTCAACTATCACATTTAAAATATCAACTTTCCCATAATTCTGTTATCTTAACGTTTGCTGCTTGCCAATTAATTTAATTTTGCTTGTATTTACATATTAACATCGCCTCTTTAATTTTTCTTTTATTGTTATTTCTTTCAGTTTCCAATATTTTTACATTGTTATAATCAAAATCAAAACCATATATACATGATTTATTATGGTCATAAAAAACAGAAGCTGATAAATTCTCACTATTTTTAAAATTTTGATTCGTATTTTGAACCCTTTTAAACAATAATATGTGCTCTTTTGTTCTTTTTTCCAATGTGCACCTCGATTCACCTATATATCCACTACCACACCTACATGTCCATTTGTAAATGATACAATTTTTATTTGTCAATAAAGTTTTATCTTTTGAATTGTTTATTAATTTATTCAATGTAGGTGGTGCATAAAATGCTATATCGCATATTCCTTTATAAATTTTCTTAATGAAACTTGCCTGTTGATTCGATATATATGGTATTGATATCCACAACTTTTTATCAGAAAAATTAACATTATTATTAGTATTTTTATATTTAGAAGTAAAATTTTTAACAGTATAATATACACAATCATGATTGTGTATATTATACTGTTAAAAATTTTACTTCTAAATATAAAAATACTAATAATAATGTTAATTTTTCTGATAAAAAGTTGTGGATATCAATACCATATATATCGAATCAACAGGCAAGTTTCATTAAGAAAATTTATAAAGGAATATGCGATATAGCATTTTATGCACCACCTACATTGAATAAATTAATAAACAATTCAAAAGATAAAACTTTATTGACAAATAAAAATTGTATCATTTACAAATGGACATGTAGGTGTGAGTGGATATATAGGGAATCGAGGTGCACATTGGAAAAAGAACTCAAAAGAGCACATATTATTGTTTAAAAGGGTTCAAAATACGAAACAAAATTTTAAAAATAGTGAGAATTTATCAGCTTCTGTTTTTTATGACCATAATAAATCATGTATATATGGTTTTGATTTTGATTATAACAATGTAAAAATATTGGAAACTGAAAGAAATAACAATAAAAGAAAAATTAAAGAGGCGATGTTAATATGTAAATACAAGCAAAATTTAATTAATCGGCAAGCAGCAAACATTAAGATAACAGAATTATGGGAAAGTTAACATTGAATTATGGGAAAGTTGACATTTTAAATGTGATAGTTGACAAAGCTACAATGTAGTGAAAGCGCTTCTAAGTTATAGTTATACATATAATTTTTATTGACTTTTAATTACTGTATTTTCAAATATTTATTTATAGAGTTACATATATTATTTTGAAGAAATACAGACATCAATTTGTAATATATATATATCATCAACAACCATTATCAATCCACTGCAGGATGAAGGTCTCTCCAAGTTTAATCCATCTTCTCTGATTTTTAGCTTCTCTTCTCCACATCACCTCTGCACACTTTCTTCTTTCATCCATCTCACATGTGGTTTCTTTCTGGGTCTTTTACAATCTCTTGGAATCCAGTTTAAGATTTCAATTGTTCATCTATTATCATCTCTTCTAACAATATGTCCAGCCTAACTCCACTTCAGTCTTTTAATTTTTTCAATGAGGTTAGTAACACCTGTTTGTTCTCTTACCCATATATGGCATTTTTGATCCTTCTTGTTACTCCCAAAATTCATCTCTCCATACTCCTTTGAGTGGTCTGAAGTCTCTGTATTGCTCTTCTATTAAGTGTCCAAGTCTCAGATCCATAAGTAAAAACTGATAAGACACATTTATTAAAAACCTTTCTTTTCAAACACATAGGCATATTTCCTTTTAGTATCAAGTTATTTCTACCAAAAGCACTCCAACCAAGTTTAATTTTATGATTAATTTCATCCATTATATTTCCATCTGTATTAATAACCTGGCCAAGATATTTGTAGCTGTTAACTTTTTTTAACTCATCATAATCAATCTTTATTTTCATATTTTAAGAAAATCCATTAAACATTACTTTAGTCTTTTTAACATTTATCTTTAGTCCTACTTTCATTTGATAACTTCTGCAATATTTCCTACAGCTCTAAAGCATTATTTGCAAAAACAACTACATCATCTGCAAAATCTAAATGGCTTAAATAATCTCCATTTACTTTCACTCCTTTAGCTTCCCATTTTAATCTACAAAAAAAAAAAACTGCTGTAAAAGGTTTTGGAGATATGGAGTCACCGTCTTACACCCATCTCAATGTTGACTTTCCCAGTATCCTTATGTAATCTAATTGTTGCTGTTGCATTTTTATAAATATTCTTTAAAATATGACAATATCCAGAATCTATACCCTGATGATCCAATGCTCTAATCACTGAAGAAATGTTTATAGAATCAAATGCCTTTTCATAATTTACAAATCCAAAACATAATGGCAACTCATATTCATTTGTCTTTTCTATAACTTCTATCAATACCTGGACATGATCTACTGTACTAAAACCACTTTTGAATCCAACTTGTTCTCTTGGTTGGTGGAAATCCAATGTTCTCTGTAGACGAGTTGTTATTATCTTGGTAAAAATTTTGTATAAAACTGATAAAAGGCTGATAGGTCTGTAATTTCTAATATCTTCTTTATCACCTTTTTTAAATATTAATATTAATATTGCATTCTTCCAATCATCTGGTACATCTTTATCATTTAGATATTTGGCATATAACTTTGCTAAAAAAAATTCTATTTCTTCACCTGCTTCTTTTAATATATCAATTATAATTTCATCATTACCTGGAGCTTTTCCTTTCTTCATACATTTAATTGCATGTCTCACTTCTTCATTTAAAATTCTGGGTAATTCGGAAGATGTAATAGGTATAGGAGGCACTTGTTTTTTATTACTATATAATTCTTGATAAAAATCTTCTACCCATTTCATGATGTCATCTCTCTTTTTAGTAATAATTTTAGATTTTTTTTTTATTGCAGATATAAATTTCCTACCAATACCAAAATGTTGTTTTACACTCTTGAGACTTTTATTCTCTTCTACAGCTTTCCTTGCTAGTTCACAGTTGTACTTTCTTATATCATTTTCAACTCTTTTCTGCACCATTTTACAAAATTCGAGATATTCAATCCTTTTTAATGCATCATTTTTATATATCTTCATATTCCTTCTTTTCTTCATAAATTCTCTAGTCTCAGTAGAAATTTTATTGGTCAATTGCTGCTTTTTTCTACCAGCTGTCTTTGTTGCAGTTTTTAAAAGTATATCAGATATTTTCATATTAATTTCATTCAAATCTGAATCATGTTCAAAATCTACTAATACTTGAAACCGATTTCTAAGTTCTAATTTAAATTCATTAGAGTGTTTCTGAAGATTAGGAATATCAACTGTAAATATTGTTATTCTTAATTATTTTTGTCTCTCTAGTTTTGCATTAACACATATCTTACATCTTACTAATCGATGATCACTTCCTGTGTTAAATTTATTAAGAACATTACCATCTTGAAATATATATTTTCTGTTAGTCAAAATATAATCCAATTCTGCTGTACCTTCATTTGGATGCTTCCATGTCCATTTTCTTTTAATATTTTTCTCAAAAAAAGAATTCATAACATAAAGGTTTTCTTTTTCTTCAAACTCCACAAGTCTATGTCCTCTCTCATTTCTATTACCATAACCAAAATTATCTACAACACTTTCATCTTTGATTTGTTTGCAAATTCGAGCATTAAAGTCTCCCATAACAATTTTAAAATGTTTACTCTGATCAAAAACCTTTTGTAAATCCATATAAAAATCTTCTACTACTTCATCAGTATGAGAACTTGTTGGAGCATAAACCTGAATTATCTGCATTTGGTATCTGCTATTAAGTTGGATAAACAATCTTGCCACTCTGTCCAATATACTATCAATCTCCACAATGTTGTTCTTCCACTTTTTATTTATAATGAATCCTACTCCACTTGTATTTCCAATATTTGTGTTTTTATAATAGAATACATGTCCACTTTTTAAAGCAAATATCTCTTCACTTTTTGATCTAACATCACAAAGTCTAATAATGTCTCATTTAATATAAGACAGTTCTTCTAATTATTGCAATCTTCCTTCACTTGAAAGTGATCTGCAGTTGTAAGTATCTAAATAAAAAGTCATCAACAAATGGCAACCTGGATCCACAATCAGGAGATTCTTAGCGCCCTTGACCTTTGGCCACCAACTGCTGTTCTGGTTGGTGTCTTTACGGTCTCCTGAGAATAAGGGCCATGATTTATTTTTGTCTGTCATAATTGTATATATTGGAAAATTTTTTATCATTTACACAAACATTCGTATATGTAGGATCGACGTTAAGTAGGGTGGTTACTATATATATATATATATTACATGCTATAAACTCCACTCCTGAATTTAAATGTTAATCAGATCAAGCATTTGAATAAATTGGTAACAAATGAAGTTAACACATTTTATATGTCTATCTGTATCTAAAGAAAACTGAAATATAATTACTAATACCATACTTTTAAAGGAGAAATAACCAGAATGAATTTATAAGCCAAATCATCTTAAATTCTATGTTTTGGTCTTCCTATATTTAATAATAATAGATCTTCAAACTGAACAGATGAAACATATAGTATTTAGGAAGTGAAATCTCTCTAATCCAGTTTCAAAATAATTGCTTTTTAATTGTATTTCTTGCTTCAAAACTAATTTCTTATCTGTTAAACCTAACCTCGTTGTCATTTTTTTAAATCTTGAGGAGTTTGCATATTTTACTACTTCAATTTGTGACTATTGACTGAATACATTCAACGGTGTGCATTAATTTTTTATAGATCATTTATCTAGTGTAGAATCAAACATAATGCAATTTTAATGATATGGTTTTTTTATTGCATATGTAGATGTATAAATAATATTGTTTATTTATTTCTTCATTAGACATTTTGGTCAATAGGAAGCTGCATTGAAATTGTGCTTGCCTCTGTTATTCTTCCTTCATTAGGATGGCGATATTTAGTTGCTTTTACTTCAGTACCTCTTCTAATATTGATTGCTTGCTTTGTGGTAAGTATATATCTATATTAAAGTGAATATTTGTGAGTAAAAAATATATGCATGTATTTTATATTAATCTGTGTATATAGTTATTCTCACAATTTCAATGATTAAAGCATTATTAGACCTATTACTATCTACATAATGATATTATTCAAAAGAATGTTGAAGAAATATTAAAATCAGATTTTCACCATCTTTAATATCATTTTGTTCATTATCTGAACAATGGTAGATATAATCCAGCCTAAAAGTTGGTATAGTGTTGATATTAACAACAAGAAACTATACATGGATGAATTTAAACTATATGTTTGGATGTATGCCATCCTTATATTTATTTATTTATTTATTTATTTATACTCATTATATGTAATAGATTGGATATGCCTTTTGTCTGACTCAATTAGAACTTCAATTTAAATATTCCAATAGTCTTGTTTTCAGTATTAGATTTGTATCAATTTTCTTTTATCTTTCTGTTTTGTCATCATGTTTAAAACATGTGAGCATAATGTTTTATGGATTAAAAGAATGTCTATATTCTTCTAATTATACTTTTGATCACTTTTAGGGTTCACAAGAAAGAACATGGACATTTGTTTAATGCAGAAAATATTCAGCTTATGTGATCTGAATGTGGTGTCAGCAAAAGGAAAATAAAAGAGATTTGACATATTAATAGTTCTAAAAACAACATCATCAAGATGTAATAGTATTTCATTAACTATTTAATGGAGCATTAAAATTTTAATTAAATATTAGTGAGGTAGGCTTCACAAATAATGTTTAATTAACTCACATTGAACATAGAAGATGTATTTGATTCGAAATTGTTAAAATAAGAAATACCTATAATAGTCAATAATAATTAACTTCATTGATGCATATTTATATTACTACACCATCTATCATGCACTCACACACATTTATATATAATTTATATATTGTCTAGTTATTAAATTTATGAATTCATTATATATATATATAGTACTAATTAATATTTATTTAGCTAAAGCAAAATTAAGTACTTTTATATGTTATATAATTAGCAAATGTTAAAAAAAAAAAAAAAATAAAACTCAATAGACCTGATAATATATATAATTCATATGTTATTTCCTCATAATAACTAATATTTAATATATAATACATCATGGTTATTTAAAATAGGCAATAATAGTAAAATAAATATCAAAATCAACACAACAATTATTGTCAAATATGACTAAAAATAAAATATTAAATAAAGATATTCTACTGTTGCCTAAAATCATTAATATGATGTATATCTGTCTTAAAAATCTAAACTTATAGCTTTATTATTTTTAATTATTTTATTTATGGTGCAATAATTTAAAATTGTGAAAATTAAATTAACCTTAACATAGTTAAGAATTGTCATTTGTAACTGAAGGTGGATGTGAATCATTTTGTAAACAATTGTTCTTTTCTCCTAATAATTTATGTTGTGTATTGCCTATTGTATGGTGAATAATTTCTCTCTCAACAATCAATGCAAATTGTAATTTACTGAGTTAATAATTTAGTAATGAAAATATTTTTTAATTTTATGGATCAAAAATTATTTCGATTATTAATTTAAGGTATATTAGACAAAAGAGAAGAAACTCTCTATAGTATTTGGAAAAGATATTTACAACATTATTTGGAAGTTTAATTTCATTATAAAGTATCTAATTCCAAGATTGATCAATGAAGTTTAACCCCATTGCATAATCACATGATGGTTCTCATATGAGAAATTGAAAAACTCATCTTCCATATACAGCCATCGAGAGACTTCACTAACTTTATTTTTCAATCATTAAAATTCACGTATATTTTATTCTAATATTTTAATTCCAAAAACATTTTAATGATGTCAGGATAAATAAAAATGCAGTAACATGAAACACTTTTAAACTCCACTTTCATGACCTTCCATTGTTTTTTGGAAGTCTTGAACTTTGTGTATTACTTCAAAAAAATATTTCAAATGACTAAAAACTTGATATTTTGCAAAGTTTACTAAGATTCGTGGTTATTTTTGCCCAATAATTGTAAAATAATTATTAAAAATCAAGAATATATATTATTGCATATTTATTTTGTATATAAATGTTTTATTTTTATAAATAAAAGATTATATTTTTTGCATAACATTATTAATGCAAATTACAAAGAAGCTATATATAAGATGTCTATTAACACATCACGACTGAGTCTGTTAGATTATATTGCAATACTGTATAATATTTATTCATTTACATTTTAAATGTAAACATCAAATAAGCAAGAGATTTTGTTTATTTTCTGAAATCAATTTGCTTCTTCTAACCACTGAATTATGAAATGGTGCTTTGTTTTGATTTGATCTAACTTTAAAATAATTTCAAAGTTCTAGCATAATTTTTTTTTAATTTATTTCATTTCTAAACAAAAATATCAGTCAAAGAAAGTCAAATGTATTATATTCTGATATATAATAATAGTTTAATACTGAAATTAAAATTGAAAGTGTACAGCAAGTGGAAACAATGAAAACTATCATAGTACTAGAGGGTAACGTTTATAACCGATATTACACTAGTAATAACCATGTAATATATTTTAATAATGACTCAATTTCAGTAACTTACATCTCACAATCATACATTATTAATTGCCACTACTAAGTTTAAAACAAATTTTGATTTATTTAAGGTACTAAGATCTTTATGGCTTAACACAATGGTAAAGTAATAGGATGGAATATTCAAAATTTTAAGTTTCTTCAGTCTGTCACATTTGATGTTTTATTATCACATGATGTCTAGCATTCATTCAATTATCTTTATTTATTTTACTAATCATTTTATCATGAAATGAAAATGAATGTCTTCATAAGTTGATATCTTAATAAGGAATGAATCAGTTAAATATTTTTATATCTGCAACAACCATATCCATGAAACTCAATTTACCTTCAGATAATTTATCTCTTAACTAAAATAAAAATACAAAATTATAAAACATAAAAAAAGAAACTAAAAAAATGCTTTTATTCATATAAATATACTAAAAAAATTTAAAAAGCATTAAAATTAAAAACTAAAATTTCACAGTATTTTTGATATTATGTGACCAAAATAAGAGTATGTGGAATTTATGCTCAGAAATAGTCAAAAAATATTACTAAACATGAGTGTCACATGCTTTTATTTTGGTCACATAATGTTAAGACTATTGTGAAAGCTAAAGAAATTTTATTTTTTACTTTTTAAACACTTTTTTAACATTTTAGTGTATTTATATGAATAAAAGCATTTATTTAATTTATTTTTGTACATATTTTACTTTCTCTTTTTGTTTTATAAAAATGTTTAGATATAATTTAAAACTATTATATGGCAGTACTGCAAACAATGCTGAATCGCATATCAAATTAAAAATTTTTAATTTTCAATATTTTTTTGCTAAAATTATTTACAAATGCTAAAAAAATGTATTGTCATCAGCAATATATATGTATGTAAAATTTCAAGTAGATCAGGAATAGTGAAGTCGGTGAAAATGGAGTTACAATATTTTTCACCTAAGACATTAAGCAGAGTAAATTGAATAAAAGGGTTTTGTAAATACATCATGGCTTTCATTAATCTACCAAATGAATAAAAAAAATTTAATTTAATTTTTCTCTAAGAAAAAAAAAAATTGTTTCCACTTGAATGAGATTACTGTTTCTCATTTTAATGTTCATCTATCTCATTTGAGCTTAAGGGCAATGAATTTTCAGTTAAATTATAATATTTATTATTACACTTATCTTTTTCTAGTTTAATACCAAGTTTTAAAAAGGTCAAATTTTGAATTTATTTTTGATAGAAATGGGAATACAATATAGGATATCAAGTATAGGTGTAAATTGTCTGTTGATACTAATAATTAAAAAAATAATTACTGGATAAGTGATTTAATATTACTATGAAAAATATTACTATGGTTGCTTCCTATAATCATACATATTTTTTATAAAATATCAGAAGACATTTTACCTCATAGAAAATGTGCAATAAACTATTAAGTAAATAAAAAAATTTCTAACCCATGATATAGTTTTACCATCAGGCTCAAACAAGACTTCTTTTTCAAACATCTGAAAAATTATGGCATAAAAACGTACTTTTTGTGACTTTCCAATTATTTTTTTTTTCTGAATTTTATTTTTGATTTTATATGTTACTGAACTCACATCAACATATTTGGAATCACTCATGAGTTCTGTACTAATCTGCATCATAAATGAATTTTATAATATCTGGCCTAAATAGTTATGACAAATACAATGGCAGTTGAATGTTTTAAGAAAACAGCCAATAAATGTGTTTTCTAGTTAGTATTTCTACATTTCTTTAAGTTGTTAGTTAATAGTCAGCTAACTAAAAAAATTCATAGCTTAGTGAATAAATAATTACCATAAGAATATGTAATAAACTGGAAAAAAAAGTTTGCCACATAAAAAACTTATAATGACCTATATCAAATTTATGACATCTTTTTTAAAAACTTTTGTCAATAAAATATATTCAATGACTTTCTTTTGATAGTTTTTTTTTAAGTTTATTCTCTCTTTATATATATAGTTTTCTCCAGAATCTCCAAGATATAGCATAGCTGTTGGCAAAAAAGAAAATGCTCTCAAAGTTATCGATAAATTGGCTAAAGAAAACAAGAAATTGTTACCAGACGGCGAATTAATTGGTCAAAAACAAGTAAGTCACAGCAAATAATTTAAATTTTTTAAAAAATATAATTCATTCATTATTTTTTAAATATATTATCTCATTCAGGATCCATCTCATATTGATATTTTTTCTTTCTCTCTGTCTCACATACATACACACACACACTCACACACACACATATATATATATATATTAAAAACCAATCAGCAGTTAGACAATCCCAATAACAATCTCAAACTGTTGTTAAGGTAACTTCCTTTTAACAATATTTATATACATGTGGTGTGTTAAATTTTAACAAATTTTTATATCTGAATTTATGAAGTAATTATGTCATAGCTGAAATTTAAATTTTATTAGAACATTAATAATTAAATCTAAAAGTTCATGAAAATATTCTAATTCACATGTATAACTCTTTAGAAAATAGTTAACATACATATGAAAATATTTAGGAAATTGTGATATTTCCTGTTTTTACATATGTAATGTATTAATGTCTGATCAATGATTATTATAAAACATTAAGTAATAAACTAAAAGTATGTTCACTTTTGATTTAAAGAAGTTCAAACAAATTTAGTTAGTAGTGCCTGTTGTTAATTAGTACTTTTCTTAAATTGCAACATAACTGAAATTCATCTATAAAAGTACATGGAAAAGTTCTATCAAATTATTAATATTTAAGTATAAAGCCTATGAACATTTTCTTATATATATTCTGTCTTTCAGAATATCTATATATCAATTTTTAAAAAATTATTTTTTTTTAAATATTTGAAAGTTGTCATTCTAAGACAAAATGTCTCAAAATAATCCCAAAATAGAAAAAAATCACCTACATAAAATGAGTCAAATATAAATGTAATTAAAAACAATTAATTGCATTAGATATCACTATGAATCCATATAATTATTAACAAGAAACCATTTTACTATATATATATACTTTCTGGTTAGCGGCTGCCCAGCCACTAGAGGTGCTGTTTCTGTGTAAACACACAGAAATATCTAGAGCAGGGGCCCTTTAAGCAAAAATGCCTGTTCCAGCCGTTAGGTGGCGCTGTTCACGATGCGTATGCACAGGAACCTTCCACAAGCCAGCTGGCAGCAAAACTGCCTGCCTGGTGGCGCTGGTTGCAATGCATAAGCCAAGTAGCTTACATCGTCTGCTACCTAGGCTACCAAGAACCCAGGTGGCGCTGATTGCCGAAATTTGCTTACGTCGTCCGCTACACCAAGATTCTAGCCCTGTTTCTC